>RWGZ01001353.1:136606-147595 GCA_009725065.1 Utricularia reniformis | reverse complement strand
CGTCTATAACCTTGTTGATTTCTATTCTGAGGGTTCCTACCGCCGCCACGATAGTTCAGCCTCCTCACATCTTTGTGAGTCTACCGACCGCCGTTAAAATTTCCACTTTAGCCACCTCTAGGATTATTACCACGCTGTAGTCCGTTACCACGCTGTAGTCCGTTCCCACGCCCTCTTGTGTCGGGTAGTAGCAAACCAATTTCGGGAAGCTTCATTACCTTCCGGGGCTAAACATTCTAACTCAGTTTTCTCGATTCAACTTCGGGCATTCTCTCAACCGTACTTATCCGCTCATCCAGCTGACCAAGTTCCAATAATCTTTCGACTTCGGACATTAGATCTCGACAATCATTAGTCGTATGTTCGAAACTCCGGTGAAAAATGACAAAATATCTAAGACTCGTGAGTCCCCGGTGTCGGTGCCTACAATGGGGGAGGATACCTAAGAGATCCACCCTTCTTTTTCTCAATGATAGCAAAAGTTTCTTCATAAATATACGTTGGAACATTCTTTATCCTGGGCTTCGGCAAAACACCATTCTTATCTTTTACTCGATTCGCCACAATATTCTGTGATCCATAAGCAAGAACCTCAATCACCCCATGATCACACAATTCTTCATCTTCTCGAATGTACTGTGTGCACCGCATGGCAAGTTCTTCCATGTTCTCCAGGGGTCCCTGTTTAAAGAGTTGCACAAGGGATGACTAGCAAAAATAAGCTGCAATACTCCGACTTTTTCACTAACAGTAATTAGGCGGATCATCCTACATTTCGCCTCAAAATTCAGCAACTTCTCACAAGAATCGTATCGCAATGCAGTCAAGGACGTAATCGATTTCACTAGTGCATTAAAGGGCACAAAATTCGAATAGAATTGATCTTTAAAATCCTGGTATGAAACAATAGAAAACTTCGATAATCGATTGAACCATCGGGGGGCCGACTCCTTTAAAGAAGAATCGAAAATGAAACATATGGCGGCATCACTGAAATTCATCAAAGTGACATGAATCTCTAGGTTCAATGTGTGAGCATGGGACTCAGTCCATCCCAGATATTGCGGAAGATCCTTCGGCATCTCGATGTTCTCAGACCTCGTAGCGTTAATAATTGCCATGGAAAATGGAGATAATGCATTCGAAGTATTCCATGGACTTTGTAAAACTTCTATTGAAGGCAGAAACTTCCCTCTACCATTATAAAGCTCAATTGCTAGCATAATCACTCTCATAGGCAGAGGTATGATGAGTATCTCGGGAATGTTTGCCATATACCCGCCTTCTTTCATATCCGAGGTCGAGATTAGCCTACAATCGATTCATCCGAGCATCATTATGACCGATCTTGTTTCTCATCTCTTGCAACTTTGATTCGATCAAGTTCTCAATCCTTTGCAAGGTAAAGTTTTCTCCCCCCTGCGAAACAGGTGGTGCTCGGGGGTTCTGAGCAGGAGCTATATCCTTGGCAGTAACCTCATCATCAACAGGCTCGAGAACAACATTACTTCTTTGAGACCTTCTTCGGGCCTCCACATCTTCCAATTGAGCGATTAAAATACGTCTTCGCTCTTCGAAATCTTCAGCCTCATGATTTTGATTTGCGGATCTAGCTCGTGCAAGTGGTGAAAAGTGGGCATTATTTCGTACTGTGACTTGGCCGGTTCTTCCAAACTCAAAACATCGACAATCACCGAGGAGGTGGAGGAAAAACCATAACTGACTTCCTAGACAAATTCCCGCTCATGGAAGGTTGAGCAGTAACTTCTTGAGCAAGGGGCTCTTCTAGAAGTAATGATTTAGTCCTCCGTAATATTGTGTTTTCATTATTCCAGTCACCTGGGGGTTCGGCTCCACCTCAATCGCTTCATCAACCTCATTTTCATCATCAGAATTCTAGAACACCATGGTAGTAATAGAAATCCAAACTTAGCAGAAAAGCTCTCAATGGTACTAAGTCTCGGTCCCAACGGACGTCGCCAAACTTATCTTGTCTAAAAATATTTTAGAGTATTTGTTTTATATCAGTCGATTGCTTTTATAATCTTGAGATTAATTATTGTGGGGACACGAGCGATACACGAGGTTGGACCAATAATGTGTGAGCTTACGTCCTCGGGAAAGCGGAGCTCTACCATGGTTTTCACTATAATAATCAAAGTATACAATTATAATTGAGGGATATCCATAATCCGAATGAAAACAGCTAAAAAACGTTGAAATCCACTCTGTCGCACTCCAACTGCCAAGGTAAAGAAATTATATATACAATTCAATAAGTTGCAATATTATGATCTTTTAAAAATATGATTGTGTTGTAATGAATTATTTATACTCTTAATATGTGATGTTGGAGTGACATCAATAATTTACTAATGTGATCTAAATTGTAGGAAATAAACATTACTCAAGAGGTATACTTAATATTTTATCATTTAATAATAGGATAAATATGCAAGAAATAGAAGAAACTTAGCAAATAAGAAAACTTAGTCTTGTACTCTTGGAGAAGTGCGATTTGGACGAAACTAGAGATGGGGAATCCTTCCTAGGGTGCAAGTGAGTTTAGGAAACGAAATTTTAAGAGTGAAGTTTGAAGGTTAGTGGTATGATTGAGATTTACAAGTAAAAATATAATTTCTGCATTTTCTGTGCTGTTTACTGATGTTCATGAATTTACTGTTACTTGGTTACTACGAATTTTGTGATCAAATTTGCATGATTTTTTTCCTTGTTGAGTTTAGTTTCCATATATGTAAAGTTTTCAGGAACACGAACACAGGTTAAAAAGTTATGATATTTTTTCTAAACCCTCGCAGAATTGTCCCTCTATTTACAGAGTTTCTGTTCATGGCTTATTACGAAACATTTGAGTGCTCTGATGAAATTACGTCTTCTTATGATATTTTATCTTGTTGAAGTAGCTTTCATTTGAGATTTTTTACATTGAATTTTAAGTTCATTTAAGTCGTCAAATTGTGTCTGGTGTTTTGTGTCGCTGGACTGCACCTTAAATTAGCAAGTCGTTTTTATGTGTAAATTTCTTGTTTTGTGAAAATTATAGGAGGGGTAGACGCACACTCCTGCCAACATGGTTGGACCATGGAATTAGCCACAAAATGAGCTAGCTTGCGACAAAACGAAAGTGGTCATGGCCAAAGTAATGGTTAAGGGGATTCCGAGCATGTTATGTTGGTATATTCATGTGTTGTAAAGAGGGGTGACTCATTCTTATCAATATTTGAGTATTGCTTCTTATGTTTTCTTAATCTTTGGTGATGCCTATGCCAAGGGTTAAGACGGGTTACCGGGCTCACCATGCCGGCAATGAAAGATAAAGAAAAATGCAGTCTATATGTGTTTACATTTCTTATGTTGATGCTTTGATTATTTTGTTGCTATATGTTTGTTGTTTCTATATTTTATCTTGGTATAGTCTCATGACCACTCATCCCTCACCTGGTAAAGACGACAAGTAGATTTAAATAGGCCGATCAGTTCGCCATAAGTCAAGAAAGAGTAAAGAGTTGTGTGTAGCTTTTGTTTCGGTGTTTTGTTATGTTGAGTCTTCCGTTGTTATGTTGTAAATAGTAAGATTTGATGCTTTGAAGTCTAAGAAATGGTTTGAAGTTTGTAATTTCCATGCTTAGAAGTATATGTACATGTATGGACGTTTTGATTTATGTATATAGAAGTGTTTTAAAGTTGTAAGATTTCTTGTAGTATTCTTTAATTATAATTGTACATGTACATTAAGTTAGATAATAAGAACATGTATGGTCTTGTGCTCTATTTTATAGAGTTCGACATCATATCTAGTCTTATATTATATTTATATAAGATGGGGCATGATACGAAAGTTCTCTGGTAAGGATGATACCTCATATAAGAAGATTGAGAAGGGTAGTGAAATTAAGTTGGCACAGCCTACCCAGGGATTAAAGCAAGCGGCATCATTTCCAGTTTGTCCTAAGTGCCATAAAATACATTGAGGGGAATGTCGATTGGGTATGAATGTATGTTTCAAATGTGGAACGGGTGGACATTATGCTTATTAATGTCAGGAAAAGAAAAGTAACATCTAGACTACAAGCACAGAACCTAAAGGGAAGCAACCTGCTAAAGGTAGAGTATTGCAGTGACAACAAAACAAGTAGACAATGCTGAAAATGTGGTAGCAGGTACACTTCTGATTTATGATATTGCAGCTCATGTTTTATTTGATTCTGTTGCAACACATTCATTTGTGTCAAAGGCTTTTGCACGTATGTTGGGTAAAGAAGGAGAAAGAATTAATTGGAAAGTTCATACACCGGGAGATAGAAATTTGATATCTAGGAAGATGTATAAAGATTGTGAGATCAAAATGGATTAGCATAATTTTGTAGCTGATTTAATGGAATTGGAAGCTCTGGAATTTGATGCGATTTTAGGAATGGATTGGCTACACAAATATGAGATTATGATTGATTGTAAATAAAAAGTATATGTTTCAGTAACAATACACACAAGGTATTAATTCATGATAACGTAACAGATTCTGATAGAAAATCATGACGAGCCTAATTCATGACCGAAGAGTGTGATAAAGCATTCACTCGACTCAAGACTTATTTGAATACTCCCCCGGTAATGGTTAGTCCAACTTGTGACGAGCCTTTGGGATTATATTTGGCCGTTTCTAAGGCTGATGTGAGCGCTGCCCTAGTTACCATAAGAGATGATATCCACGTGCTAGTTTATTATGTGAGTCATTCTCTAGTATCGGCACAGACCCGATATACTAATTTGGAAAAGTTCATGTTGGCTCTAAAGAAGACTATATCAAAACTGAAATATTATTTTGAATGCCGAAAAGTATATGTATACAATGATCAACCTCTTAAGGTAGTTCTGAATCAGACTAATCTGAAAGGAATGTTATCTATATGGGCCATCAAAGTTAGCGCCATCTCGACCATGAAGTCCGGAAGGGCTATTAAGGATCAGATCCTCGTGGACTTCATGGTCAAGATGACCCAGCCCATAGTACACATGAAATAGGAGGATGACCGATGGATTGTGTACGTTGATAGGTCCACCTGCTGAGGCAAAGGAACGAGTATTACTTTTACCACGGCTCAAGGATATGTCATAAATTCATCAGTAAAGTTCCTATTCTCTGGTTCCAATAATGTAAAAGCCAAGAAAAAGGTATAATGCAACAAATAGTAGGGAATGTAGTGGTAAAAGTTTAGACAAGGAATAACGAGGGATACAGGAATGAAAGAACGAAAAAGGAAACGAAAAATAGAAAAGTAAAGCAAAAGATAAAGGAATGGTCAAAATAAAAAGAAGGAGGGGTCAAAATATGAATTAGGGAAGTTAAGATGTCTATAAATAGGGGTGGGGAGGCCCAAAAAAGAGTTATTTATCACTAAGCCACGGAAATCAGGAAAACTGTCGTGAAAGAAGGAAATTGTCGCGAATTTTGGGAAGGCAAAAATTGTTGCGAAAATTTCACCTTTGAAAATTGTCGCGGATTTGATGTGTTGAGCAAATTGTCTCAAATTTTAACGTTTGTAAAATTGTCGCGAATTTTGGGAAAGCTATTATATTCGCGAAAATTTCCTCTTTGAAAATTGTCGCGAAAACGTTTGAAGTGCAAAATTGTCGCGGATTTTGTTCTAGCACAAAAATGTCGCGGATTTCAAGGAAGAAGCGAATTATCGCGGAAAAACTAAGTTTGAGTCTTTTCGTTGCGTCTCAACATCGGAACGTGGGAGGAAAAGGACACATAGGGTCTACGGTAATTACATAGTTAACAATAAGATAATAACGTCGGAATTCGAGTACTAAGACTTGTTACGAAATGCAGGGAAGCACGGAAAGATTATAACAAGCTAAAGCAAACGGTAAGCGGAGTGAACACAATGTAGTAAGGGAAGGTTCAGACTTAGTGAAACGGGTCTGGGCCATTAAGGAAGAAAGAAAAAGACACGAATGAATGAGATAAATGTTAATAAGACTCGGTGTGAGGAAGGATGGACCGTCCGACCGAACCCGGCATCGTGCCTAATACACAATTCGCCAATGGAAGGACATGCCTAATGAAGGGAAAGATAAGTTCCAAAGATGGAAAGATACGTATGAAAAGGGCAGAACGGATCCCGATGGATAAAGGGGTAACGCCTAAGTACCCACCCGGGGAAGGGAAGCATATGGCCCGTCGAGTCATCCAACAACTAACGGTTGGATTGGGCTGGACATGTACCGAGCATGTTACTCTCGGCAACAGTAAAGTTAAAGTATGAGGGGAATGATAAGGGTAAAAGAAGAAGGAAATAAGAAAACGGTTAAAAGAAATGATTTACGCATGTGTGTATGGTTTAATTAAGAAATGAAAAGATAAAGTGTAGCGTATGTGAAGTTTCCTTTAATAGATTGTGACCGCTTTACAGATTTTGTAGGTGACGCGGACGAGGTATGAGAAGGGCATGGGAAGGAGGTCGTCGGTTGTCCGGTGATAGAGTCCGGTCTTTTGAGAGCACTCTAAATTATGTTGCTAGACTTTAATGTTTTTTAACTATGTTTTAAGTTTACATTCGAACGTTTCGTTTTATTTAGCACGCTTTACCAAAACAGCTAGGCCCAAATTAGGGTCGTTACAAATGGTATCAGAGCATAACATCGTTACCAAACCGTTAACGGTGCGGTCCTATGTAGAAGAGTCTNAAGAATGAGGGGTCAAAATGTGAATTAGAGAAGTTAAGATGTCTATAAATAGGGGTGGGAAGGCCCAGAAACGAGTTAATTATCACTTAGCCACGGAAATCCGGAAATTGTCGCAAAAGAAGGAAATTGTCGCGATTTATGTGCAGGCAATTATTGTCGCGAAATTTCACCTGTGCAAAATTGTCGCGAATTTGACGTCAAGAGAAAATTGTCGCGAAAACGATTGAAGAGCAAAATTATCGCGAAAACGTTTGAAGTGCAAAATTGTCGCGAAAACGTTTGAAGTGCAAAATTGTCGCGGATTTCACTCTAGCACAAATTGTCGCGGAGTTCAATGAAGAAGTGAATTATCGCGGAAATACTAAGTTTGAGTGTTTTCGTTGCGTCTCAACGTCGGATTGTGGGAGGAAAAGGACACGTAGGGTCTACGGAAATCACATAGTTAACAATAAGATAATAACGTCGGAAATCGAGTACTAAGACCTGTTACAAAATGCAGGGAAGCACGGGAAGATTATAACAAGCGAAAGCAAACGGCAAGCGGAGTGAACATAATGTAGTAAGAGAATGTTCAGACTTATGGAACGAGATTGGGTCATTAAGAAAGAAAGTAAAAGACAAATGAATGAGACAAATGTTAATAAGACTCGGGGTGAGGAAGGATGGACTGTCCGACCGATCCCGGCATCGTGCCCAGTACACGATTCGCCAAAGGAATGGCATGCCTGATGAAGGGAACGATAAGTTCCAAAGATAGAAAGATACGTTCGAAAAAGGGCAGATTGGATCCGGGTGGAAAACGGGGTAGCGCCTAAGTACCCACCCGGGGAAGGGAAGCATATGGCCCGTCGAGTCATCCAACAGCTAATGGTTGGCTTGGGCGGGACATGTACCGAGCATGTTACTCTCGGCAGCAGTAAAGTTAAAGTATGAGGGGAATGATAAGGGTAAAAGAAGAAGAAATAAGAAAACGGTTAACAGAAACGATTTACGCGTGTGTGTATGGTTCATTTAAGAAATGAAAAGATAAAGTATAGAGTGTGTGAAGTTTCCTTTAATAGATTGTGATCGCTTTACAGATTTTTTAGGTGACACGAACGAGGTATGAGGAGGGTATGGGAAGGAGGTCGTCGGTTTTCCGGTGATAGAGTCCGGTCTTTTGAGAACACTCTAAATTATGTTGCTAGACTTTCATGTTTTGAACTATGTTTTAAATTTACATTCGAACGTTTCGTTTTATTTTTGCACGTTTTTATCAAATCAGCTAGGCCCAAATGAGAGTCGTTACAAAATGGTATCAGAGCATAACATCGCTACCAAACCGGTAGTGGTGCGATCCTAGGTAGAAAGGTCTAGGAAACTCATAGGAGGACAACCGACCATAGGAAGGGATGAACATAGAATGTAGTATATGACATGAATAGGTATAGATATAACGAAAGCTTGATGTAGGAATGGCTTCTAGAACGAGAGCGAATGGGAACCGAGAGGAGGATAGCAATGCATCGGAGCAGGCACCGGCAACAGAGACCCTGGTCTCGGATTCATCGACGCCCCTCACGTTTAGCCAAGAGAGCCTCAGGGATCTGTTCCAAACTATGACAAGTTCCCTAGTCAGCGCTATAAGACAGGGATAGACGGAGAGGGGAAACTCCGTACAGATGGAACAAGTGTCAACGCCCGAAAAGGGTAGAATGTACTACACCGAGGCGTTGAAGAAGACTGGGATGAACAGTTTTACTGGAGATAAGATGGGGGACGCGGAGGCATGGATTATTCGTTTGGAAGAGAAGTTTGAACTGATAGAAGCCCTGGAGGAACTTAGGGCAAGACTGGCCCCACTATGGTTCGACTGTAGTACTGCCCGATGGTGGGGAAGCATGTTGGAATCACTACTGAAGGATGGACCCATCTCTTGGGAGAGGTTTAAGAATGCGTTTTTGGATTATTATGTGCCAAAAGGGCTTAAGAAGGACAAGAGGGCCGAGTTCGACAAACTGACTCAAGGGAATCGCCCAGTAATGGAGTATATGCAGGAATTCGTAGAATTGGGCAGCTATGCCCCCGAGATTATAGAAAGTGAACAAGAGAAGATGCACTGTTTTACAGAGGGGCTCAATGAAAGGGTGAAACTGACTATGTATGGCCGCGACGATGTAGAATTTTCAAGTTTAGTGGCAGCAACAGTCCGTGTAGATGGGGGAATGCGAAGAATGGATAAGGAACGCACCAGGAGCTCCACAAGGAGTGAAGTTTAAGGACGGGGAGAGTGGAAAAGAAAAGTCACTACAGAGAGTTTCGGGTCCACACAAGGACCCCCGATCAGGCATGCGTGCGCCAAATGCGGGAAAAACCATTTTGGAGAATGTCGGGCAGGAACCAATAGTTGTTTCAAGTGCGGCTAGGAAGGACACTTTGCCATAGAATGCCCAAAGAAGAGAAGGATCGAAACCGGAGTTACCGAAAACAGGGTAAAGGAAAGGATCACTGGAAATGCTCGAGTGTTCGCTGTGAACAAGGAACATGCCTTGGAGGCCGAAGACGTCGTGGCAGGTACACTACTTATTAATGGCTTTACAGCTTTCGTATTATTTAATTGTGGGGAGACACATTCGTTTGTGTAGGAGAAGTTAGCGAAACGGTTTGGGATAATGGGATGTAACGCAAAAATCAAAGTAAAAACATCGGGATCTGAAGCCATGGAGGCAAACAGAATCTATAAGGGATGTGCGGTGGAAGTGGATACGGTGCGAACAGGGCAGACTTGATTGAGTTAGGGGATATGAGATTCAATGCTATACTAGGAATGGATTGGTTATCTAAGTACGATGCGCAAGTGAAATGTCGAGAACGTACGATCACTTTTAGTACGCCGCAGGAAGGGAAAAGGGACATGGTCGGAAAACCGATTATGGGAGAGGATGGAGAATATAGTGATCGGTCGAATTGGCTAGCATTCGTCACCGCCGAAAAGGAAGGGACGCCATTGGAGTCAGTCCCAGTAATTTGTGAATACAGTGACGTGTTTCCCGACGAGCTACCGGGTAAACCCCCTCGGAAAGAAGTGGAAATGGAAATAGAACTGCTCCCCGGAACACAACGAATCTCCAAGGCTCCATACCGAATGACACCAAGGGAGATGCATGAACTGAAACAGTAGATTGAGTCACTATTGGAAAAAAGATTTCTTAGGCCAAGCAACTCCCTTTGGGGAGCCCTGTGTTATTTGTTAGAAAGAAAAGCGGCGAGTTAAGACTGTGTTACGACTACCGGGAGTTAAACAAGGTCACGATAAAGAACAAGTATCCGTTACCCATGATCGACGACTTGTTTGATCAGTTACAAGGCGCGAAGGTGTTCTCAAAATTAGACTTGAGGTCAGGGTATCATCAGGTCCGAGTAAGAGAATGAGACATACCGAAGATAGCCATTCAAACGAGATACGGCCATTACGAATGAACGGTAGTTCCATTTGGATTGACTAATGCCCCAGCAATTTTCATGGATTTGATGAATCGGGTATTTCGCCAGTACCTAGACAAGTTCGTAGTGGTGTTCATTGATGATATCCTAGTTTACTCTCACAACCGGGAAGAACACGAGTGACATCTCAGAATAGTATTACAGACTCTCAGACAAGAGAAGTTGTATGCCAAATACAACAAGTGTGAATTCTGGATGGACAACATAGCTTTTTTAGGAGATGTGATATCAGCAAGAGGGATGACGGTAGATCCAACAAAGATAGAAGCAGTGATGAATTGGCCCAGACCGACAAATGCTCGAGAAGTGAGGAGCTTCTTAGGATTAGCCGGGTACTATCGGAAATTTATCGAGGGGTTCGCAAGGATTGCTAAACCATTGACAAACTTGACCCGAAAAGAAACGAGGTATACGTGGGATGAGAAATGTGAAGAGAGTTTTGAATGTCTCAAAACAAAGTTGACATCTGCACCAATACTGGTATTACCCACACCAGGACACGACTTCACGGTATACAGCGACGCCTCGAAGGAAGGACTCGGGTGTGTACTAATGCAGGGAGGAAAAGTCATAGCATACGCATCCCGTCAACTGAAGATACACGAGTTGAACTATCCGACACACGATTTAGAACTAGCCGCGGTGGTGTTCGCACTCAAGATTTGGAGACAT
Source organism: Utricularia reniformis (assembly GCA_009725065.1). Taxonomy (NCBI): domain Eukaryota; kingdom Viridiplantae; phylum Streptophyta; class Magnoliopsida; order Lamiales; family Lentibulariaceae; genus Utricularia; species Utricularia reniformis. The sequence continues at coordinate 136,726 of RWGZ01001353.1, read as the reverse complement.
TATCTGTATGGTGTGAAGTGCGAGATATTCACCGACCACAAGAGTTTAAAGTACCTATTCACCCAGAGGGAGCTTAACATGAGACAACGGAGATGGTTAGAACTGATAAAAGATTATGAC
>RWGZ01001353.1:125483-135778 GCA_009725065.1 Utricularia reniformis | reverse complement strand
AACTTCTGAGAGTAGTATTACAGACTCTCAGACAAGAGAAGTTGTATGCCAAATACAGCAAGTGTGAATTCTGGATGGACAGCATAGCTTTTCTAGGACACGTGATATCAGCAAGAGGGGTGACGGTAGACCCAACGAAGATAGAGGCAGTGATGAATTGGCACAGACCGACAAATGCTCGAGAAGTGAGGAGCTTCTTTGGATTAGCCTATTAAAATTGGAAGATATCGAGGCGTTCGCAAGGATTGCTAAACCGTTGACAAATTTGACCCGAAAAGAAACGAGGTATACGTGGGATGAAAAATGTGAATAGATTTTCGAATGTCTCAAAACGAAAATGACATCGGCACCAATACTTGTACTACCCACACCAGGACACGACTTCACGGTATATAGCGACAACTCGAAAGAAGGACTCGGGTGTGTACTGATGCAGGAAGGGAAGGTCATAGCATACGCATCCCGTCAATTGAAGGTACACGAGGTGAACTATCCAACACACGATTTAGAATTAGCTGCGGTGGTATTCGCACTCAGGATTTGGAGACATTATTTGTATGGTGTGAAGTGCGAGATATTCAACGACCACAAGAGTTTGAAGTACCTATTCACCCAGAGGGAGCTTAACATGAGACAACGGAGATGGTTAGAACTGATAAATGATTACGACCTGGACATTCAAAACCACCCCGGAAAAGCAAACCAAGTAGCCGATGCACTGAGCAGGAAGACTCATGGCGTGTTAGCAAACACATTGTTAAGGGAAATGGAGAACCTACAATTGGAAGTGGAAGAGTCGACCACAGTCATGTTAGGGACTGTTACCGCGATACCAGGGATACTGAAGGAGGAACTAGAATCATAGATATCATAGTGGAAATGGGATAGCATCGGTATGTACTTTGTGGTAGGACTACCCAAGAGCCCACGGAAGAACGACGCGATATGGGTAGTGGTTGACCGTCTAACAAAGGCGGCTCATTTCTTAGCAGTCAAGACAACATATGGAGTAGAGAGACTAACCAAAATATATGTGGATAACATAGTCAAGTTACATGGAGTTCCAGTAAATATTCTGTCAGACAGAGACCCGAGATACACGTCGAGATTTTGGCAAAGTCTACAGAAATCACTCGGAACCCAGTTATGCATGAGCACAACATATCACCCACAGACGGATGGTCAGACAGAGAGAACCAACCAAATTATGGAGGATATCTTACGAGCATGTGAATTGGAGTTTAAGGGAGGTTGGGAAGACTTCCTACCTCTGGTGAAATTTGCATACAATAATAGTTGTCAAAGCAGCATTGGCATGGCCCCGTATGAGGCATTGTACGGGAGGAAGTGTCGTACACCACTATGTTGGGATGAGTTGGGAGAGAGAAAGACCACGGGAACAGAATTGGTGGAAGTCACAATTGAAAAGGTGGCTGTGGTACGAAAGAACATTAAGGCGGCACAAGACCGATATAAAAGTTGGGCAGACACAAAAAAGATACCCTTAGAGTTAAAAGTTGTGGATCACGCCTACCTAATGATATCATCGATGAAAGGGGTGCTAAGGACCACATGGACAGGGAAGTTGAGTCCTCGGTATATCAGACCATACGAGGTGGAACGACGAATCGGAAAACTAGCATACCAGCTGAAGCTTCCGGAAGAGATGAGGGGGATCCACAATGTTTTTCACGTATCAAAACTGAGGAGGAGTGCTACTGGAGGAATCCAAAAATGTGTGGAGGAACCCATAGAGATAACCCCGTAATTGAGATACGAGGAAGTTCCAGTGAAAATCCTAGGCAGAGAGGAAAGAAGACTCAGAAACAAACTAATTCCCATGGTGAAAGTACAATGGTCTAATGAGGGAGAAAGGGAAGCTACATGGGAAACGGAGCGAGAGATTAGGCAGGGAGCGCCGGAGTTAATGGAAGATTGGTACGCACGAGTTTTGGGAAGAAAGTCAAAATAAGTGGGGAAGGATGTAATAGCCAGGAAAAAGGTATGATGGAACAAATAGTAGAGAATGTAGCGGTAAAAATCTAGACAATGAATAACGAGGGATACAGGAATGAAAGAACGAAAAAGGAAAACGAAAAATAGAAAAGTAAAGCAAAGGATAAAGGAAGGGTCAAAATGAAAAGAATGAGGGGTCAAAATGCGAATTAGGAAAGTTAAGATGTCTATAAATAGGGGTGGGGAGGCCCAAAAACGAGTTAATTATCATTAAGCCACGAAAATCTGGAAATTGTTGCGAAAGAAGGAAATTATCTCTAATTTTATGAAGGCAATTATTGTCGCGAAAATTTCACCCTTGAAAATTATCGCAGATTTGATGTGGTGAGTAAATTGTCGCGGATTTTAGGGAAGGCAATTATTGTCGCGAAAAGTTCCTCTTTGAAAATTGTCGCGAAAACGTTTAAGGGCAAAATTATCACGGAAATTTGTGAAGAACAAAATTGTCGCGAAAATGATTGAAGTGTAAAATTGTCGCGGTTTTTGGTTCTAGCATAAAACTGTCGCGGATTTCAAGGAAGAAGTGAATTATCGCGGAAATACTAAGTTTGAGTGTTTTTGTTGCGTCTCAACGTTGGATCGTGGGAGGAAAAGTACACGTAGGGTCTACGGTAATCACAGAGTTAACAATAAGATAATAACATCGGAATTCGAGTAACTAAAACCTGTATCGAAATGCAGGGAAGCACGGAAAAATTATAGCAAGCGAAAGCAAACGGTAAGAGGAGTGAACACAATGTAGTAAGGGAAGGTTCAGACTTAGGGAAACGGGATTGGGTCATTATGGAAGAAAGAAAAAGACACGAATGAATGAGATAAATGTGAATAAGACTCCGGGTGAGGAAGGATGGACCGTCCGACCGAACCCGGCATCGTGCCTAGTTCACGATTCGCCAAAGAAACGGCATGTCTGATGAAGGGAACGATAAGTTCCAAAGATGGAAAGATACGTACGAAAAGGGCAGAACGGATCCGGGTGAAAAAAGAGGTAGCGACTAAGTACCCACCCGGGGAAGGGAAGCATATGGCCGTCGTGTCCTCCAATAGCTAACGGTTGGCTTGGGCGGGACATGTATCGAGCATGTTACTCTCGGTAACAATAAAGTTAAAGTATGAGGGGAATGATAGGGTAAAAGAAGAAAGAAATAAGAAAACGGTTAAAAGAAATGATTTACGCATGTGTGTACGTTTTAGTTAAGAAATGAAAGGATAATGTGTAGGTGTGTGAAGTTTCCTTTAATAGATTGTTACCGCTTTACAGATTTTGTAGGTGACGCGGACGAGGTATGAGAAGGGCATGGGAAGGAGGTCGTCGGTTGTCCGGTTATAGAGCCGGTCTTTTGAGAACACTCTAAATTATGTTGTTAAACTTTAAAGTTTTTGAACTATGTTTTAAGTTTTCATTCGAACATTTCGTTTTATTTTGCACGTTTTTCGAAAACACCTAGGCCCAAATTAGGGTCGTTACAAATAGTGTGAGATTAATGATGTGGGTTATCTAGTTTTTAATTATCAACAGATAGTTATGGTCATCAATTAGAAAAATTCGAGATTGTGAAGTATTAATGTTCTTTATGGAAACCCATTAAGTAGCAATATAGCTATCGTGCATGTTCCATACGTTATATCGATTACTTTGGTGGTTTAAGGTTAAGGCGGTCAAGGGAGTTTATGGAAACTTTGTGAATTTTTTGGTGTTCAAAAGATCGTAGATGTCCAAGAATATGAGTAAGGACCCCTCGGGGGTGCGAGACCCTTAGGCGAATCCCTACATCGTCTATAGATGGGGAACGATCATAGATTAAGTATAGTGCTTCGTCAATCTTTGCACGAGGCATTTTCCCTAGCAAAGTGGCAAGCGGAACGATTGAACTGGAAAGTTAAGCCTGCTCATCCTAGAGCAATTCAGGGATGGGTGACCCACTGGGAAGTGTGAGGGCTAGGGAAAAAGTAAAACCGTTAGGACTAGGTGGGTGTCATTAAGGTCAGCCTAGTCCAAAGCGGACAATATCGTGCAAAGGAAAAGGCGTTTCAATACATTTGGTATCAGAGCAGGACCCGGGTTATAGTCGGTGTGTTAGGGCAAACTTCAGCGAGGACGCTGAGTCCATAAGGAGGGGTGAATGTAAGGACCCCTCGGGGGTGCGAGAGAGAGGGCACCTTAGGCGAATCCCGAGGGATAACAAGGAACAAATAGTAGGGAACAAATAGTAGGGAATGTAGCGGTAAAGTCTAGACAAGGAATAACGAGGGATACGGGAATGAAAGAACAAAAAAGGAAACGAAAAATAGAAAAGTAAAACAAAAGATAAAGAAATGGTCAAAATAAAAAGAGGGGTCAAAGTGTGAATTTCAGAAGTTAATATGTCTATAAATAGGGGTGGGAAGGCCCAAAAACGAGTTAATTATCACTAAGCCACGGAATACAGAAATTCTCGCGAAAAAAGAAAATTGTCGCGAATTTTGGGAAGGCAATTATTGTCGCGAAAATTCACCTATGCAAATTGTCGTGAATTTGATGTCAAGAGCAAATTGTCGCGAATTCTAACCTTTGTAAAATTGTCGCGAAGTTCGATCTAGAGAAATTTCGCGAATTTGGACGCAAAGAGCAATATTGTCGCGAAAATGTTGAGTAGCAAATTATCGCGGAAATACTAAGTTTGAGTTTTTTCGTTACGTCTCAACGTCGGATCGTGAGACGAAAAGGACACGTAGGGTCTACGGAAATCACATAGTTAACAATAAGATAAGAACGTCGGAAATCGAGTACTAAGACCTGTTACGAAATGCAGGGAAGCACGGAAAGATTATAACAAACGAAAGCAAACGATAAGCGGATTGAACACAATGTAGTAAGGGAAGGTTCAGACTTAAGGAACGGGATTGGGTCATTAAGAAAGAAAGTAAAAGATACGAACGAATGAGACAAATGTTAATATGACTCGGGTGAGGAAGGATGGACAGTCCTACCGAACCCAGCATCGTGCCTAGTACACGATCCGCCGAAGGAAGGACCTGCCTAATGAAGGGAACGAAATGTTCTAAGGATGGAAAGATACGTACGAAAAGAGCATAACAGATCTGGGTGGAAACAGGGGTAGCGCCTAAGTACCCACCCGGGGAAGGGAAGCATTGGGCCCGTCGAGTCATCCAACAGCTAACGGTTGGCTTGGGTGGGACATGTACTGAGCATGTTACTCTCGGCAACAGTAAAGTTATTGCATCAGGGGAATCATAAGGGTAAACGGAGAAGGAAATAAGAAAACGATTAAAAGAAACGATTTACGCGTGTGTGTATGGTTTATTTAAGAAATGAAAAGATAAAGTATAGCGTGTGTGAAGTTTCCTTTAATAGGTTGTAAGCGCTTTACAGATTTTGAAGGTGACGCGGACGAGGCATGAGGAGGGCATGGGATGGAGGTCGTCGGTTGTCCGGTGATAGTGTCCGGTCTTTTGAGAACACTCTAAATTATGATGCTAGACATTCATGTTTTGAACTATGTTTTAAATTTACATTCGAACGTTTCGTTTTACTTTGCACGTTTTTACCAAATCAGCTAGGCCCAAATGAGGGTCTTTACAAAATGGTATCAGAGCATAACATTTCTACCAAACCGGTAGTGGTGCGGTCCTATGTAAAAAGGTCTAGGAAACTGATAGGAGAACAACCGACCATATGAAGGGATCGGCATAGAATGTAACATACGACATGAATAAGTACATACATAACGAAAGCTTGATGTAGGAATGGCTCCTAGAACGAGAGCGAATGGGAAACCAGAGGAGGATAGCAATGCATCGGAGCAATCACCGGCGACAGAGACCTCGGCTACGGATTCATTGACGCCCCTAACGTTTAGCCAAGAGAGCTTCATTGATGTGTTCCAAACTATGGCAAGTTCCCTAGTTAGCGCTATAAGACAGGGACAGACATAGAGGGGAAACTCCGTGCAGATGGAACAAGTGTCAAGGCCGAAAAGGGTAGAATGTACTACAACGAGGCGTTGAAGAAGGCTGGGATGAACAGTTTCACTGGAGATATGATAGGGGACGCGGAGGGGTGGATTATTCGCTTGGAAGAGAAGTTAGAACTGATCGAAGCCTCGGAAGAACTTAGGGCAGGACTAGCATTGCTATGGTTCGACGGTAGTACTGCCTGATGGTGGGGAAGCGTGTCGGCTTCACTCTTGGGAGAGGTTTAAGAATGCGTTTTTGGATTATTATGTGCCAAAAGGGCTTAAGAAGGACAAGAGGGCCGAGTTCGACAAACTGACTCAAGGGAATCGCCCAGTAATTGAGTATATGCAGAAATTCATAGAGTTAGGCAGGTATGCCCCCGAGATTATGGGAAGTGAACAAGTGAAGATGCACCGTTTTACAGAGGGGCTTAATGAAAGATTGAAAGTGACTATGTATGGCCGCGACGATGAAGAATTTTCAAGTTTAGTAGCAGCAGCAGTCCGTGTGGATGGGGGAATGCGAAGAATGGATAAGGAACGCACCAGGAGCTCCACAAGGAGTGAAGTTCAAGGACGGGGAGAATGGAAAGGAAAAGTCACTACAGAGAGTTTCGGGTCCGCACAAGGACCTCCGATCAGGCTTGCGTGCGCCAAATGTGGGAAAAACCATTTTGGAGAATGCCGGGCAGGAACGATCAGTTGTTTCAAGTGTGGCCAGGAAGGACACTTTGCCAGAGAATGCCCAAAGAAGAGAAGAATCGAAACCGGAGTTACCGAAAACAGGGTAAGGGAAAGGATCACTGGAAAAGCTCGAGTGTTCGCTGTGAACAAGGAACAGGCTCGGAGGCCGAAGACGTCGTCGCAGGTACACTACTTATTAATGGCTTTACATATTTCGTATTATTTGATTGTGGGGTGACACATTCGTTTGTGTTGGAAAAGTTAGCAAAACAGTTTGGGATAATGGGATGTAGAACAATAATCAAAGTAAAAACACCGGGATCCGAAGCCGTGGTGGCAAACAGAATCTATAAGAGATGTGCGGTGGAAGTGGATACGGTGGGAACAGAGGCATACTTGATTGAGTTAGGTGATATGGGATTCGATGCTATACAAGGAATAGATTGGTTATCTAAGTACGATGCGCAAGTGAAATGTCGAGAACGTATGATCACTTTTAGTACGCCGCAGGAATGGAAAAAGGACATGGTCGGAAAACAGATTATGGGAGAGGATGTAGAATATAGTGATCGGTCGAATTGGCTAGCATTCGTCACCGCCGAAAAGGAGGGGACACCCTTGGAGTCAGTTCCAATAATTTGTGAATACAGTGACGTGTTCCCCGACGAGCTACCGGGTCAACCACCTCAGAGATAAGTGGAAATGGAAATAGAACTGCTCCCCGGAACACAACCAATCTCCAAAGCTCCATACCGAATGGCACCAAGGGAGATGCAGGAACTAAAACAACAGATTGAGTCATGATTGGAAAAAGGATGTCTTAGGCCAAGCAACTCCCCTTGGGGAGCACCGGTGTTATTTGTTAGAAATAAAAGCGGCGAGTTAAGACAGTGTTACGACTACCGGGAGTTAAACAAGGTCACGATAAAGAACAAGTATCCGTTACCCAGGATCGACGACTTGTTTGCCAGTTACAAGGCGCGAAGGTGTTCTCAAAATTAGACTTGAAGTCAGGGTATCATCAGGTCCGAGTAAGAGAAGCAGACATACCGAAGACAGCCATTCGAACGAGATATGGCCATTACGAATGCACGGTAGTTCCGTTTTGATTGACTAATGCCCCAGCAATTTTTATAGATTTGATGAATCGGGTATTTCGCCAATACCTAGACAAGTTTTGTAACGACCCTAATTTGGGCCTAGTTGTTTTGCTAAAACATGATAATTAAAACGGAAATATTCGGAAGCAAATTTAAAACATAGTTCGAAACATTAAAGTACGACTGCATAATTTAGAGTGCTCTTCGAAGGACAGGACTCTATCACCGGACAATCGACGACCTCCTTCCCTGTCCCTATCATATCTCACCTGCGTCACCTACAAAATCTGTAAAGCGGTCACAATCTATTAAAGGAAACGTCACACACACTACACATTATCTTTCTTACTTCTTAGTTACATCATACACACACACATGAACCATTTTACTTAACCGTTTTCTTATTTCCCTCTTCTTTTACCCTTATCATTTCCATCATTCATTAACTTTTCTGTTGCCGAGATTAACATGCTCGGTGCATGTCCCGCCCAAGCCAACCGTTAGCTGTTTGATGACTCGACGGGCCATATGCTTCCCTTCCCCGGGTGGGTACTTAGGCGCTAACCCTTTGTCCACCCGGATCCGTTCTGCCCTCTTCGTACGTATCTTTTCCTCTTTGGAACTTATCGTTCCCTTCATCAGGCATGCCCTTCCTTTGGCGAATCGTGTACTAGGCACGATGTCGGGTTCGGTCGGACGGTCCATCCTTCCTCACTCCGAGTCTTATTATCATTTATCTCGTTCGTTCGTATCATTTCTTCCTTCTTTATTAACCCAATCCCATTCCCTAAGTCTGAACCTTCCCTTACTATATTGTGTTCACTCCGCTTACCATCGCTTTCGCTTGCTATAGTCTTTCCGCGCTTTCCTGCATTTCGTAATACGTTTTAGTTACTCGAATTTCGACGTTATTATCCTATTGTTAACTATGTGGTTACCGTAGACCTTACGTGTTCCGTTCCTCTTACGATCCGACGTCGAGACGCGACGAAAACACCTAAATTTATAATTTCCTCGAAATTCGCAATAATTCTATGCTGAAATATGAAATCCGCGATAATTTACTCTTGAAACCAAATCCGCGACAATTCTCTTCACTAAGCAAATCCGCGACAATTCTCTTCACTAAGCAAATCCGCGATAATTTACAACTGTTTCATTTTCGCGACAATTTCCTCTTCACGTGAAATCCGCGACAATATCCTTCACAAAATTTTTCGCGATAAAAATGCATGCAGTCCAAAATTCCACGATAATTTTCTTTTTCGCGGGAGTTTTCGAATTTTCGGGTCTTAATGATTATTAGCTCGTTTTTGGGCCTCCTCACACCTATTTATAGACATCCTAACTTTTCTAATTCACACTTTGACCCCTCCTTCCATTACTTTTGACCCCTATTTTATCTTTTTCTTTACTTTTCTATTCTTCGTTCCCTTTTACGTTCTTTCGTTCCCGTATCTCTCATTATCTCTCGTCTAGACTTTACCGTTACTTTCCCTACTATTTGTTTCGACATACCTTTTTCTCGGCTATTACAAGTTTGTATTGGTATTCATTGACGATATCCTAGTTTACTCTCGCAACCGAGAAGAACACGAGCGACATCTGAGAATAGTATTACAGACTCTCAGACAAGTGAAGTTGTATGCCAAATACAAAAAGTGTGAATTCTGGATGGACATCATAACATTTCTAGGACACGTGATATCAGCAAGAGGGGTGACGGTAGATTCATCAAAGATAGAAGCAGTGATGAATTGGCCCAGACAGACAAATGCTCGAGAAGTGATGAGCTTCTTAGGATTAGCTGGGTACTATCGAAAATTTATCGAGGGGTTCGCAAGGATTGCTAAACCGTTGACAAACTTGACCCGAAAAGAAACGAGGTATACGTGGGATGAGAAATGTGAAGAGAGTTTTGAATGTCTCAAAACGAAGTTGACATCCGCACCAATACTGGTATTACCCACACCAGGACACGACTTCACTGTATACAGCGACGCCTCGAAGGAAGGACTCGAGTGTGCACTGATGCAGGGAGGGAAAGTCATAGCATACGCATCCCGTCAGCTGAAGATACACGAGTTGAACTATTCGACACACGATTTAGAACTAGCCGCGTTGGTATTCGGACTCAAGATTTGGAGACATTATCTGTATTGTAACGACCCTAATTTGGGCCTAGTTGTTTTGTTAAATCATGATAATTAAAACGGAAACATTCGAATGCAAATTTAAAACATAGTTCGAAACATGAAAGTACGACAGCATAATTTAGAGTATTCTCCAAAGGGACCGGACTCTATCATCGGACATCCGACAACCTCCTTCCCCTATCCCTATCATATCTCGTCTGCGTCACCTACAAAATCTGTAAAGCTGTCACAATCTATTAAAGGAAACTTCACACACACTACGCATTATCTTTTCACTTCTTAGTTACACCGTACACGCACACGTGAATCATTCCACATAACCGTTATCTTATTTCCCTCTTCTTTTACCCTTATCATTTCCATCATTCATTAACTTTACTGTT
>RWGZ01001353.1:33412-123550 GCA_009725065.1 Utricularia reniformis | reverse complement strand
GTTCCCTTCATCAGGCATGCCCTTCCTTTGGCGAATCGTGTACTAGGCACGCTGCCGGATTCGGTCGGACGGTCCATCCTTCCTCACCCCGAGTCTTATTATCTTTTATCTCGTTCATTCGTATCCTTTCTTCCTTCTTTATTAACCCAATCACATTCCCTAAGTCTGAACCTTCCCTTACTATATTGTGTTCACTCCGCTTACCGTTTGCTTTAGTCTGTTATAATCTTCCCGTGCTTCCCCTGCATTTCGTAAACGTCTTAGTTATTCGAATTCTGACGTTATTATCTTATTGTTAACTATGTGATTACCATAGACCTTACGTGTCATTTTTCCTCCCACGATCCGACTTCGGGACTGAACGAAAACACTCGAACTTAGTATTTCCGCGACAATTCCACCTCTGCCCTAAAATCCGCGATAATAATACATTGGGATCAAAATCCGCGACAATTTTGCACTGGGGATGAAATCCGCGATAATTTATGCCTTACTGGAAATCCGCGATAATTTTACTCCTCGTAATTTCCGCGACAATTTTGCCCTTCAAAATTTCCGTGACAATTTTGCCTTCCACATTTCCGCGACAATTTTGCCCTTCGTACTTTTTCGCGATAATTTTTGCCCTTCAGAATTTTTCGCGACAATTTCCATCTTCGCGGCAATTTTTGAATTTTCGTGTCTTAATGATGATTAACTCGTTTTTGGGCCTCCTCACCCCTATTTATAGACATCCTAACTTTTCTAATTCACACTTTAACCCCTCCTTCCTTTGCTTTTGACCCCCTTTTTATCTTTTTCCTTACTTTTCTATTTTTCGTTTCCTTTTACGTTCTTTCGTTCCCGTATCCCTCATTATCTCTCGTCTAGACTTTGCCGCTACGTTCCCTACTATTTGTTTCAGTGTACCTTTTTCTCGGCTATTACATCCTTCCCCACTCATTTTGAGTTTCGTCCCCAAATTCGTGCGTACCAATCTTCCATTAACACCGGCGCTCTCTGTCTAATTTCTCGTTCCGTTTCCCATGTGGCTTCCCTCTCTCCTTGATTGGACCATTGTACTTTCACCATTGGGATTTGTTTGTTTCTGAGCCTTCTTTCCTCTCTACCTAGGATCTTTACTGGGACTTCCTCGTACGTTAGTTCCGGGGTTATCTCTATGGGTTCCCCCACACATTCTTGGATCCCTTCAGTCACCCTCCACCTCAGTTGGGATACATGGAACACGTTGTGTATCCCCCCCATTTCCTGCGGAAGCTTCAGCTGATACGCTAGGTTTCCGATCTTTCGTTCCACCTCATATGGTCCGATATACCGGGGGCTCAGCTTCCCTGTCCTTGTGGTCCTTAGCACCCCCTTCATAGGTGATACATTTACGTATGCGTGATCCCCAACTTTTAACTCTAAGGGTCTCCTTTTTGTGTCTGCCCAACTTTTGTATCTGTCCTGTGCCGCCTTAATGTTCTTTCGTACCACGGCTACCTTTTCAATAGTGACTTCTACTAATTCTATCCCTGTGGTCGTTCTCTCTCCCACCTCATCCCAACATAGCGGTGTACGACACTTCCTCTCGTACAATGCCTCATATGGCGCCATACCAATGCTGCTCTGAAAGCTGTTATTGTACGCAAATTCCACTAGCGGTAGGAAATCCTCCCAACCTCCCTTAAACTCCAGTACACATGCCCGTAACATATCCTCCATAATTTGGTTGGTTGTCTCGGTCTGACCATCCGTCTGTGGATGATAGGCTGTGCTCATGCATAATTGAGTTCCGAGCGATTTCTGTAAGCTTTGCCAAAATCTAGACGTGAATCTCGGGTCCCTGTCTGACACGATATTTACTGGAACTCCATGTAATTTACTATGTTATCCACATATATTCTGGCTAGTCTGTCCACTCCGTACGTTGTCTTGACTGCTAAAAAGTGAGCCGCCTTCGTAAGACGGTCCACCACCACCCATATCGCGTCGTTCTTTCGTGGACTCTTGGGAAGTCCTACCACAAAGTCCATGCCGATGCTATCCCATTTCCACTCTGGAATTTCTAAGGGTTTTAGTTCGCCCCCCGGGCGTTGGTGATCGGCCTTAATTCATTGGCAGTTTTCGCATTTCGCCACGAAGTTGGCAATCTCGTTTTTCATTCCATTCCACCACCAGTGCGTCTTTAGGTCCCGATACATCTTAGTACTTCCTGGGTGAACTGAGAATGCTGAACTGTGTGCTTCCGTCATAATCTTCTTTCTTAACTCTCGCCTGTTTGGTACCCATATACGTTCATTCATTCGGATTAGCCCATCGCTTCCTTTGCTTATTTCTAATTTATCGGTCATGTTTCCCCCTTTTCGCGTTACGGTTTTCTCGGGGTCTGATATCTGTGCTTCTAGTACCTCCTCCAGTATCCCTGGCTTCGCGGTAATCGTCCCTAACATGACTGTGTGTCGATTCTACCACTTCCAGTTGCAGGCTCTCCATTTCCCTTATCAATGTGTTGGCTAGCGCACCATGAGTCTTCCTGCTCAGTGCATCGGCTACCTGGTTTGCCTTACCGGGATGGTATTGATTCTCCAGATCAAAATCTTTTATCAGTTCCAACCATCTCCGTTGTCTCATATTAAGCTCCTTCTTAGTGAATAGGTACTTCAAACTCTTGTGGTCGGTGAATATCTCGCACTTCACACCGTACAGGTAATGTCTCCAAATCTTGAGTGCGAATACCACTGCGGCTAATTCCAAATCATGTGTCGGGTAGTTTAACTCGTGTATCTTCAATTGACGGGATGCATATGCTATAACTTTCCCCCCTTGCATGAATACACACACGAGTCCTTCTTTCGATGTGTCGCTGTATACCGTGAAATCCTGCCCTGGTGTGGGTAATACTAGTATTGGAGCAGATGTCAATTTCGTTTTGAGAAATTCAAAACTCTCTTCGCATTTCTCATCCCACGTATACCTCGTTTCCTTTCGGGTCAAATTTGTCAACGGTTTAGCAATCCTTGCGAACCCTTCGATGAATTTCTGATAGTACCCGGCTAATCCTAAGAAACTCCTTACTTCCCGAGCATTTNGACCTTACGTGTCCTTTTTCCTCCCACGATCCGACTTCGGGACGGAACGAAAACACTCGAACTTAGTATTTCCGCGACAATTCCACCTCTGCCCTGAAATCCGCGATAATAATACACTGGGATCAAAATCCGCGACAATTTTGCCCTTCAAAATTTCCGCGACAATTTTGCCTTCCAAATTTCCGCGACAATTTTGCCCTTCGTACTTTTTCGCGATAATTTTTGCCCTTCAAAATTTTTCGCGACAATTTCCTTCTTCGCGTCAATTTTCGAATTTTCGTGTCTTAATGATGATTAACTCGTTTTTGGGCCTCCTCACCCCTATTTATAGACATCCTAACTTTTCTAATTCACATTTTAACCCCTCCTTCCTTTGCTTTTGACCCCCTTTTTATCTTTTTCCTTACTTTTCTATTTTTCGTTTCCTTTTACGTTCTTTCGTTCCCGTATCCCTCATTATCTCTCGTCTAGACTTTACCGCTACGTTCCCTACTATTTGTTTCATTGTACCTTTTTCTCGGCTATTACATGCATGCTCACTCTGATTCACAGTTAGCAGTGAACCAGTTCGCAGATACTTTTGTCACCAAAGGTGAGCATATGTGGATGTACTTAGACAAGTTGTAGGAAGTGGCGAAAGGCCTTAAGACATTTGTTCTTACATATATCCCGAGAGAGGAAAACACCCGTGCTGACGGTCTTGCAAAGTCAGCCACGATCTTAGAACTCTCATATGAGTAAAAAATAACGATTATGATCCATTATCAGCCATCTATCAGTCTGGCAGAGAGACACACCGTCGAAGTTGCAAGCTTGGAACTTTCGAACGATACGTGGTTTTTATTAGATGCAGTAACAGATGAACCTTCTTGGAAGGATTTGATTGTCAATTATTTGGTTAAGAGAAAATTACCCGCCGATGAAGGCGAGGCCCGTAGGACAATGCAACAAGCCACAAACTTTGTGTATGTAGATGAGAAGTTATTCAAGAAAAATTTTGGAGGACCCGGTCTTCGATGCTTGTCCCTAGTACAAGCAAAAGCCGTTATGGAAGAAGTTCACGCCGGGGACTATGGTGACCACTCGGCAGGTCGATCTTTGGCAATGATAGTTAAGATGGCCGGTTATTTTTGGCCAACAAGAATAAAATATTGTGTGAATTTTGTCCGATCTTGTTCTGTTTGCCAGTTCCACTCGAATGTGCATCATGTGCCGAGGGCGAACATGAAACCTCTGCCAACATATGCTTTTGACACTTGGGGCATTGATATTTTAGGTCATTTCCATATCGCACCTAGCCAAAAGAAATTATGTATTGCTGATGTGGAACATTTCTCTAAGTGGGTAGAAGTCGAAGCTGTGGCCCGAGTCTGGGAACAGGAAGTTATAAATTTCATTTGGAGATATATTATATGTCGATTTGGAATTCCCATAATTTTAGTATCAGATAACGGAACACAATTCTCTGGGAAACGAGTTAAAGAATGGTGCGAGTGTTATGGCATTCAACAACGATTTACAACCGTGGCACATCCAGAAACGAACGGGCTCACGGAAGTTATTAATCGTATCATCTTGCAACAACTAAAAACAATGATAGATGAATCTAAAGCCTCATGGATAGATGAGATGCATAATGTAATGTGGGCATATCGGACATCACCAAGGTCTACCACTGGATTTAGCCCGTTCTCTTTGGTATATGGCTCTGAGTCCATATCTCCGGTAGAGCTGACTATTTTATCCGAGAGAGTCATTGCTTACGATGAAGAATTGAATGAGGATATGCGAAAGTTGGATCTTCATTTTGTTGACGATCTTAGGGACAGAGCTGCCATACGAATGGAGGCTTGTAAAAAGCGAATGGCTAAAAAGCACGATAAAAACGTCTGCCCTATGTTGTTAAAAGTTGGGGACTTAATTCTAAAAAAAGTGGAAGTCTCGAAGCATGTTGGTAAACTAGATCAAAAATGGGAAGGCCCATATAGAGTGACGATGGTGGTGAGAGAAGGAACGTATAAGATCGCAAATATGAGCGGAGAGGAGCTGCCACGGACTTGGCATATTTTCAATTTGCGTAAGTATTATGTATACACGTGACTCATCGATCTTTTTAAAATAAAATTTCCCCTCTTTTTCATGGTCATATTCTAATTTTTTGAGTATTTTTTTTGACGACATGAATTCAATCGACTAGGGAACTGGTAAGATAGGAGTTGGTACATTGCGTTTTAGTATGATAGATGATGAAATAAAATAATAGGTTAGATTAGAAATGCAATGTACTGCCTGTTTGTAGTCGATCATTTTCAAACTCGTCAAATTAGATACTGCATCAAAATACTTTGAACATGATGAGTCCACCTATCCGCGGTAGAATCGTCTGTGCATACATACTATTGGAATACGTTAAGGGACCCGATTTATTAGGAGATAGCTGGCTTAGTACCGAGCATGTTTCCGTGGCAAAACGCGTTGCAAGTTTTTATCCGACTCCTCCACGATACGCCGGTGAGGGTCACGCTCTCGTCGGAGGCTGGTCCATTTCCGCAGTGGCCCCAAGTGCAAGTATATACTGCGGCAACAATGTGATGCCGCGATGCAAGTTGGCACCGTGATGACCTCGGGTGCAAGTTTATACCGACGGGACAATGTGATGCCGCGGTGCAAGTTGGCACCGTGATGAACTCGGGTGCAAGTTTATACCGACGGGACAATGTGATGTCGCAATGCAAGTTGGCACCATGATGACCCCGGGTGCAAGTTTATACCGGCAGGACAATGTGATCCCGCGGTGCAGGTGGCACCGTGATGACCCAGGGTGTAAGTTTATACCAGCGGGACAATGTGATGCCGCGGTGCAATTTGGCACCATGATAACCCCGGGTGCAAGTTTATACCGGCGGAACAGGTGTGTTGACCCCGGATGCAAGTTTATGCCGGAAGGAAAAATTATATATTTTTAACTGTTATTGAAATGGCCAAGGGTCAAATCCCAATACACATGAGTGCATTTGTGATTTCTATTTGAAGAAACAATTCGGATGGCCGAACGATTGTCTTATGGTTTATTTTCACAAACAAATATTATGATTAGTGGGGACTCTTACGCCTACTTAGGGTTATCGGAAAAAGTTATGTGCATGATTATTGAATACACTTACTCGTGTAAGGGAATATCTAGGACTCATGCAATGTCGTGGCATTATTTTCTCTCTGATCGTAAAGTTGTATATGAAAATTTATTAATATTTCGGAGGCCAATTTCTCAAATTGGATTATTTGGAGATGTATCTTTATTAAAGTGTGATGAGAAATCGAAAAGAAAGCAAGTTCTTATATACATTGGGAAATACAAAACAGGGGAGAGATTACAAAAGTGAAAAAACTATACTATTCGGAAGTTTATTTCTTCTGTTTCTTTGAACCCGAACCTTCATCGGGTCCACTGGGGCGTTTCCTTACCAGCTTGACTGTCGAAGAGGGAGGTTTAGCCCTTTGTTCTTGAATCTACGCAGGGGTCAATTCCCTCGGGACAAAGCCTGCCATGTCCGCCTCTTGTCTCTGGCGGCAAGCTCTGATCGCCTAGACACAGGAATTAAGTCTTCGGGACTCTCGGAGACCTCTGCAGTCGGCTCATTTTCTACCGGCTCGGGATTTTCAATTGCCGTAGTAGGTGGTGGCGGAGTAACCGGTTTGGCCTCTTCTATTTGCGGCACTGTTTCTTGCAAGCTTAGTGGCAACTCGGCCGTTGTAGTGGGGTTCTGAGACCCTAGTGCCATCTCGAAGATCAGCTCGTCCTTCTCCGTAACTAGAGTATGGAGTGATCTCAATCTATCGCCTAATCTAGAATGATCTTCAGGGGGAGCCATTATTTTATCTGCAAAATAAGCAAGTCGCGTGAGAAATACAGTTCAAAAGATTATAAAACAAATATGCGCTGGATTTAGAAGTGTTTTCTTATCGAAGAAGAGTTGTTGAGATGGTTTAGGAATTAATGCGGGGTTCAAATGCCTAATAGTCACTAACTAAAATGGGTAGGGGCTGGAGAATGTTGAAAGCAACTAGATTCGGGGCGTAGAACAGAGTCTCCACAGTCCAATCAGCATCGTCTGATTTGACACAATCAAGAAGAGCCTTTTTAGGGGTCTTGGAATACAAGCTCGTGAAATGGAATAGTATGATTCGGGAATAAATGGTTCCCCTTCGACAGGGAATCGCCAAGGGAAGCTGAGTGCAGGCAATTTGGTAGTGCCCACATAGGTTACAAAAATGATATGTCTCTTCCAATCATGATTAGACCGGGGAGTCGAAAATGGAAAAGGAATTTTTGGTGTCTCAGGCGAAAGAATATACAACCATGGACACCGTAATGATTAGTTGTACTGATTTGGAAAATTTGGAAGAAACGGTCTATAGTCAAGGGTATACGACTCGTTTCCATGAAAATGATGAAGGTTGTAACAAAAGAAATCGAATTCGGGTGGAGCAGAAAAAGATGGATATTTAAATGTGTTAGGAGTCTAATGATGAAAGGGTGAAGGGGAAAGCGGAGCCCACACTCAAGGTATTCGAGGCAAATAGTATGGGTCGCTACCGGTGGACGCTAAATCCGATTAGCGGGCCCGAGTTGGTACAAAACACAGTCGGAAGGGAGGTGGTATTCCTCCACGATGGATCTCCACTTCCGAGCATGCATACTATAAGGCTGGTCAAAAGATTTAAGAGCCTTGACAACGGGACTCTGGGGGCCTAGTGAGTTTTCGAGCTGGGCGATTGAAGCTTGAGGTGTAATGCAGAAAGGGTGACATGCTTGAGTTTGAACATCCCGAGTTGGATGGGGAGCCCGAGGAATGAGACGATGAGGTGCCAGGGTTCGAAGATCGGGCGGAATCAGATGACATTGGTTAATTATGTTCAAAATAAATTTTTCCAAATTTTAATAAGTGTCTCGCGAGTTTTCGTACCAAAAGCCGCGAGATTTACTGTACGTCCAAGGCAGTCGTGAGTTTGTGTAAGGTGTCGCAAGTTTTTGCAAGCTCTCGCGAGTTTTTGCAAGTGAAATAAGATCTCGTATTGTTCAAGCACAGCAGTCGCGAGTTTTTGAAAGTAGTCGCGAGTTTGTGACGAAATGTCGCGAGTGCACTGTTTGATTGTAGTAGTCGCGATTTTTTTAACGTAGTAGCGAGTTTGTGACGAAAAGTCGCGAGTGCACTGTTTGATCGTAGTAGTCGCGCGATTCTGCCAAAAAGTCGCGAGAGGGTTAACATTTCACGCGAGTGAAGCTGTTATAAGGACCGAACTGGGTATTTATATGACGTTTTTAGTGTCAAAACGATCGCGTCAACGAGAGGATTCCAACCCTACCAGTGGTTTTCTAAGAAAAATTTTCGAACGGTTATCGACTTTCGGGACGAGCTAGTATGATGTGGTTTACGACTCAGAACCTGAATCTGAAAACCAAGGGACTATTGATATTACTCGGGGGTATTTTCGGTATTGTAACACCCCGGGAGCTTGTCCGACATGGCCAGACAGTATTTTCGGTATCCTTGTTTATTTATTGGTACTCTCGTATATTTATGTCGCGTCGCATTTTTATGGTATGTTCTCGTAATTAGGATCTCCCGGGCCTACATATGAGCATTACACTAACATTTCTATCAGTTTCAGACAAATTTTGTCCCGAACGGGGCCAGGGTATTGTCGTAATTTTGGACTAGAGGAGCGCATCTGTAAGTCGAGGTGATATTTTTGGCTGCATATTCGATACCTACAGGTAAGGGATTAATATACATGATTTTCTGGTATTTTCTCATCAACTTTTCTGATTAATTCTTGACCGGGACACATTCCCGAAGCTCCGGGACGACATGACATTTATTCGAGTTTAATTGGATATTATTAAGTAGTTTGGGCTAAATCAAGTGATGTTGGGTTTTTGGGCCTGAAAGCTACTACTTGTATTGGATTTCTCTATAAATATGAGGCACAGTGCACTAGAAAGGGGTTCAGACAATTATCACGCTTCCCAAGGAAAATTGTCCACTTAACTGCATTCTGCACTTGCGACTTTTTGCAAGTAGTCCCGCGTTTGTGTCAACCTGGTTATAATCGCACGATTGTGTCCTGGCCTCAGTAGTCGTGCGATTGCGCTCTACACCTCAGTAGTCGCGCGCTTCTGCACTGTGCCGTGCGCTTCTGCACTGCATCCCCGTAGTCGCTCGTTTTTGCACTGATTCGCGACTTTTTGACAGTAACTGCACAGCCAAATTTGTTTGATCGTTTTTCGTCCCATTTTCACCCGGATTACCCCTATTTCTTGATTGTAATTGTGTTTTTTTATTATTTTAGTGAAAACCAAGGTAGAGCTTCGCTCTCCCGAGAACGTAAGCCCACATATTTGGGCCCAACTTCGTATATCGCTCGTGTCCCCACAACAATTGAATTCCAAATAATTAAAGAAATTGACTCATCTAAAAATAAATATCCAAAATATTTTAGACGGGATCAGCCGCCAGAGTGATGATGTCCGAAAAGGACGGAATAAAGAGTGATCTTTCAATACAATTAGAATTCTCCAACTTATTAAGCCTAGCAAGATTCCAATATAAGTTAAGATGACCGAACGGTCTAGGTTCAGTACGGACCCCGAACTTATACTTAGAAGAAAAAGCAGATATATTAAGAATATAAAGTTTACAACATTACAAAATACAGAAAGGAGGGGACCTAAGGTTTAAAACATAGTCCACTTGTCCTTCCTCCCTATCTGCTTCCCCAGACTTCTACGCGATCCATGTCTTTAGATCTCCGAGTTTCTTCACCCTTTCCTCAACTAACTCATTGACCGATTTCTCCATCAAGTCAAATAGAGGAAAGTTTGAATCTTTCTCCAATGGAGATTCTTCTAGATCGAGAATTTCCTTGAAGTCCTCATCCTTGGTTATGGGATCGATAGACTCCCAGCATTTATCTTTGGGGTCCAAACCAAATTCTTTGACAATGTGATCCTTCATGTTGTCCATGTAGAGGGAGACGTTCGATCCATACACATTGGCCACTAAGGCGAACATTAGCGGGGACCGAGCGAAGCCAAGTAGGTCCTCCAGGGCCGCTTCTTCCCTTGATTCCTGGCTCCTAACCAAGTCCACCTTCAAGGCTTCTTTCTCCTCTTTGGACCGAAGGAGAAGTCTGTTGCTTTCGTCAGATAGCTCCTGCATCTGACGCTATCAATTCCAAAACACGGGCCGTTGCGGAGTTAGCAGCTGCTTGGGCCTCCTCCACCTTAGAAGTGGCGAGCGAAAGCTTAGTAATCGCTCCTAGCAGCTCTCCATTCAAACGGTCCCGCTCGACCCGGACCGACTCCAGTTCCTTCTGCTTAATCTCAACTTGACGCTGAGCTAAGGCAAGTTGACCCTCTATCTCCTCAGAGACTGAAGCATCACTTCGGCTTAGCTGGATAGCAGAAGCCAGGTCCAAAACTCTCCTGCTTGTCTGCAAAAAATGATCTTAATCAGAGCAAAATTTTGGTCAAATCGTAGAATATGAAGTTAACTCACTGCGGCCTGGGATTCTAGGTAGGCTGCGACCAGACTTGGAATCGGGCAATCAATGTTGGGTGGATTCTCTCCCTAAAAGTCGGTATTCCTCAAGCATGGCGTCCTTCCAGGAGACTGGATTTCTTTTCGGTCCTCGAGTCGTCGAAACAGAGGCCACCATTTCTTGGACAGCCTCCCAAACAGACTCCGGGTTTGACGACGATGGGAGTGATCTCTCCCCAATGGTGATCCCTTTTACCGGGATCGAGGCTGTAGGCGTATCTCCAGCCTTTCCCAACCGTTTAAGCTGCTTCGGGGCCTCCTCTTTAGGGCCCCGCTTGCTCCTTGTTTGAGGCAAAGGGGGCCTTGACGCCTTGTCCCACAAACTGGAGGATGGGAGAACATCCTCCACCCGTAACGACCCATGCAGCAATAATCGCACGACGTTAAGGTCCATGGGAGAATTATTCTAGATCCTATACATGACGGATAGGCCCAACGAGCGGATTCTTGTCGAAATCACCTCATCCACCTCCACGATTGAGGGATCAGGCCCTTGGCTACTGGAACCCCCCACCGATCGAGAAGATTTCCCGGGAGTGTCGGATACTGACTTTGATGCCGCGAACAGGCCTCCCTCCTAGCTTTCGCAGCAGCCGCTACCTCAGCCATCGTACTCCCCGACATTGTATCTATGGAGCCTGCAGAAGAAAAACGATAAGGATCAGGAGATATGAACTAAAATAAGAAAGTATGTACCCGATCCCTCCAACTCGGATGAGTCCGAGTTAGAGAATATTCCCTTCGGGGCAGGGACACTGATCCTTCCCGCTACCCCTATCTCTAGCAGCTTCTTCTCCAGAAATATGTCTATTCGTTTAAGACTTTTTTCGGGAGTAGGAAGCATCGCCAATGTATCGGCAATATCGTGATGGGAGGGGTTGAATCGGGTTCTGTCCAACCTCCCGATGTCAGGATGAGTAATCAAGGGAGACAACTTTAACAGGTCCTCCCTATGAATGTCTATCCAGACATAGCAAGACTTTCATTCATAAATGGAATCTTCCTTGTCAATGATAATACAATCATTCGTTCGGATCGCTATGTAATATAGCCTGCAACACCCCAACAACCTTTTTCCCCTTCGGGATCCTACCGAAGAGAGGTCAAAAAAATCTTTCTGGGTCAGTTCTACCCCCTACTTATAACAATAAAAAATAAAAGCTATTATATATATGTAACTGCCCGGAAAAAGAGTGTAGGTCGGGCAGTGAATCTCCCGAAGTACGGCCGCGACAAAAGGATGAAGCGAAAACTGCAGGCCGCACCTCAGAAAGGCATACCTAACAGGAAGGGCGTTAGCGGAAACGTTCATCTCAGCATGGAATGTCTTCCTTCCCCCTCCAGATGGGGTAATGAGCTGGGATAGAGAACTTGACCCGAAGTTCTTCGGTATCAATCTCAGAAACAAGGGGATACCTAGCCCTGCGAGGTGCCATGGGTAGTTACTTTAAGATTTGTGAAGAAATGAGAAGTTTGAGAACGCTTGAACGAAATCGCCAGAAAATTCTAGGGCTCGGGAATTTTTCGCGAAAATGTCAACGATAGTTGCACAGTACCCAAATCCCAGCTTTTATATTCTAAGACTGGCCACTCACAAAGTGACACGTCACTGCTGTAGGCGGCTGTAGTCTGACGACCTGTCCTCCCATCGGAATACAGAAAGGCGCAGGCTACTGTTATAGTCCAAATTACACTTTTTCCCATAGCCGTTACAGTTTTCAAATTTAAAAACTAACATTTTGAAAATTTTCTAAGTATAGGAATTGTCTTCAGGGACGCTGTCATATCCCGTTCGGGTACGGTCCTCCGTTCATTCGATCAATCGAACTTATATCACCATTAAGTGATGGCGATAAAGTCCGAGGGGCTAGTGATGAAACCTGCGGATCCCGGTACCCCAAACCAGGTTAGGTCCAAGCCTTGCAGGTCTGGCCCAGATGACGGAAGACGAACTTGTAGGCCCCATATCCAACTTCCAATAAATGATCGGCCCGACAAAGATTGCTTGATCCGAAAGCCCATATAGCCCAAAAGCCCATACTCAGTGATCGGGGACCAAAGGCCAACAATGCATATGGCCCACTGCTTCGGGGACCGATCCGATTGATCGGTCCATATGGTTACAGCCCACGCTTCTTGCACTTCGGGCCTAACCATGCCGTCCACGCTTCGAACCTGATCACGCAGACCATGCTTCGGTCATATCCATGTTTTCCAGCGTGTGAAAACCACCTCCAACAATCTTGTCAGAAGCGATTACAAAGTGTGGATTACACACGATTTTAGCTCTATAAATAAGAGGCTTGCCGACGAGATTAAGAGGACCTTTTGGATTCGCAAAGATAAGCCATTACTCTGATGTTTTCTTAGCGCTTTCTTTTACCTCGTCATTTTCTTTAAGCCTTCTCGTTTGTAATGAACTGTTCTATTAAGGAATCGGCTAAGAGCGTTTCTAGCTCTTAGTCAAGTGGTTTTTTCCCCTTTTCCAGAGGTTTTCCACTCTAAAAATTGTCGTACCCATTTCCTTTTTCATTCATAATCCCTCCCCCCATTTCAAATAAATTAAAATCGAGTTAATTCTGCAACGAACCGGATGGCTGTTGGTACTCTAGGTTTTTTAACCACAACAATATCGATTCAGATTGCTACGAAAATCCGGATAGATGTAAAAATTTTTGAAATAATGAAATTGGTCACACATCGAAAATTGAAAGTGGTGTGTATTGGTTTATAAGAAGAAATGTAGACTATAGTAAATGATTTGTTCAAATCTTTTACGTTATGGTGACCTCCTTTTTATATGTTATATCCGAGTACACTTCCCACGTAAATTGAACCGATTCTAGAAATTTAACAAAAACATTGGTTTGCACTAGACAATCCAATATCCCGCCTGTTGCCGGTTCCATTTCCCCCCACAAGCCATGTTTTGCCCCTGTCTCTGTACTCACTTTGCAATTGTAAATTTCTATATCGACAAAATATTGGCACAATGTGAGTTGATGGAATTGTTGTGTATTTTGATTCGTTATCTGCGATTTTGTTTCTTTTAGTATACTTTTTTGGATTTTAGATGATAGGCGGAAAATCGAATGCGTAATCGAGTAAGCTGAGAGCTTGTTAGCAATTGCAGGCGATGATGATGAATATGATAAGTTGAAGTTGTTAATTCTTCTTCTTTCAATAGTAGTTTTTGGTTCAATTCTTATCTTCGAAAAAAATATTATACTTAAACTTGGCTTACGACCAATAATGAATAGAAGGAAGAATGAGACTGTAAAGAAAATTTGTTCTTACTTAAAGTAATGAAATAGTAGAAAATCAGTAACATAAATTATTCTTCAAATAGTAAATTAGCAATACGAACAAATTGCAGAAAAGGAATACAAAGAAAGTAAACAAAAGCTAATATTTATTGACTCGAAAACTTGGAAGAAGCACCCATGATCTCCATGAATTCCATATGGTAGAAATGTTGGAAGACTTTGTAGAAAAACTCCGTAATTTTATTAATGGGCTTCCAATTTATTTATTCATCATGTGCTACATAGTCACAACCCAACTATGTTAAATCCGATCCAACAATTATGAGCGACTACAATTTCTTTGCTTGCTATTCCTCTTAAATATCCTAGTCATTTTTTAATGGTATGAAACTTATCCAGAATTCCTTCTTATTTGTAGCAGTAAAGAAACCTCAATCAACAACACCACATATTTACGTGAAAACCAAAAACATCTTGAGGAAAAACATAGGATCAAGAACAAAGTCCAATTCAATGTATTAGAGAGATTATAAAGAGAAATGATGACATACATTGATCTCAAACTTCTTTATTTTGGCAAATTTTTGAGATTTTTAATTCTCAAATTTTAACATTTTAGCAAAGTTAGTTCTCAAAATTTGCATAATTTGGTAAAATGGATCTACAAGGTAGCAAAATCGGTCCCCGATATTTGATGTTTGCAATACCAGTCCTCATAGTTTACAAATAGTAACAAATCTAGTCCCAAATTTTGTTAATTTGGCGAAATTGATCCCAAATCCTTTTAACGATGTTAAATAGGGAATCGGGTTGTTCTAATCTGCTAGGGTCAGTCTACATGAATAGGGAATCATGTTGCACTATTCCTTCTCCGTCTATCTTTGTTGTAATATCTGGACTTAGGGTTTAGAATATCGGATTGCACTCTTCCTTCTCCATTGATTTATGTGGTAATTTCCAGACTTGGGGTTTAGAACAATGTTCTAAAACCATACCGGTCTTGGTCGGTTCATTCGGTTTGAACTGGAACCGGTAAAACACTCGGTCAGATTTAGATCCGACTCTCTTAATTTGATAAGTTTCATATCAATTCAAGACCGGTCTGAAAACAAAATTGTACAACTTGTAGTTATTCATGGCGCATGAATTCTAATATTTAAATTGTGTGTGTGAATGACTCATCACTGGTTTGCGTTGCTGGACATTGCAAATTTTGTGAACACATATATTCCCCATCCAAGTCATAGTGTCCAACGTTTTACGAGAATGAAACTTTGATTTTGCAATGCATTAAGCAACTTTGTTTTTAGGCTACTCTCGTGATTCGAAAATGTCACTTTAGGTTGTTTGTGGATTTTCGTTCAAACTACTCTACTATACAAAATATTAATCCAAACAAAATTGACATTTAACAAAGTTGTGGGCATGTAACATATATGACAAATGCATTTAGTTACCAAATAAGAATGTTGTTTCTTAATAGTCATCAAACACATGTAATGTATCCAATGCTACATAAAATGCATAATTGATCGAAAAATTAAAATAGCGCTCAAGTATAGTCTTTGTCATTCCTCTACTACATCTAATCCAATTTATTATCTTAATTTATTAAACCTAATTTTCCTAATATGAACGCATGATGTCGTGCCCTAAAATTTGGAACACAATGCTCTGCATAACTATAATACTTATATTTATTTAATACACAGCGGAAGCTAACAAACTTAGTCATTCATACACAGCGGAAGCTAATTTATATTATCAGATATTAATTCACTAGTCTATTTACAACATAAAAACATAACCAAAGTTCTTACAAACTAATTAGGAAAACTGCTCCATTCCGATATGATCTTGGCAGCGTCTAATCTACTGCTCGTCTTCGCTATCTGTTTAACAATTGTTCATTGAGTGGTCCTGAGAGTGATGAGAATAAACAGACAATATAATCATGCAATAAGTAACATCACATAAACATGAAACATAACCCATAAAAATAATCATAAACATAAGCATATAATTTGCAGACTGTTGCTCTTATCATGTTCAATTTACCAGCATAACAGTCATGGCCCCTGCCTTAATCCTTGGCTCAGGCATCACCAAGAATCAATGAATATGAGTCATGAGTCACCTAGTATCAAAAACGGACAGAAAGCGCGACCAATTCATATAACATTTCCAACTTTCAGTCATACCTCAATTCTTAACATAATCATATCTGATGTGATCACATAACTGAAATTGATTATCTAGATCATAATGTGACTGAAACTATGCTCCTGACATGCTGTCAGAGTTGTGCGTCCACAAACTCTCGAATTTTCACATAATATCACATAAAACATACATATTCTGAAATTTCTGAAAAACTGTACAACAGTCTGTCGACACTTAAATTCATACGTTTTTTAGAGCTTAAATGATATCCAAAAATCAAGTAAAAATACTCATTTGAAATCCAATGAACTGTTCTAAAACTGTATAAAATAAATTATTTTCAAAGAAGCTCTCTAAACATGCGAAAACAGACCAACAACATGATGCCCTGGCTGCTGAAAATAAACTGTACGTTTTCTGTACATCATAAAATAACTTGATGGTCTGATTTCGGTTTCATAAAAACTAAATTCTTCTGAAACTAGACACAAAGAGGTTTTCATAAATGTAAAAAGCATAATCATACGACATCTATAGAAATAGCAGCAAAATTCGTAACATAGAACATTAACATGAATGCATATGTAACCTAATCTACATGCTTCTCTTATTCATCCCACTCACCTTCGTTTTCTTCCTGATTTAACTCTTCTATAACCTTCAGAACTGACCTAGACTTGCTGTAAAATCATCCTTAGAACCTTAATCAACTTATAAACAACCTAGAACACAATTTCTTCCAACTTACTTCCATAATTTTCTGCTATGGTGTTGCTGCTGAATTTCACATTTCTTGCTGATTTTGCTACGGTTTAAGCTGATATGATGTCTCTAAAACACATTAATTTAGCATGTATATCCCTTAGCAAGTCAATAGATACGTGGAACCTAAATCCATCCACCTCCCAAGCCTCCAATAGCATCATAACAACTCAAAACTAATAAAATATGGTCTTTCCTTTACCATGTCTCCAAAAATTCATTTTTCAGCCTTAGATCATTCTCATGTACCTTAATTATTGTTATATAAGATGTCCAACACTCCTTAATGTTACAGTCTTCCTGTTATTATTGATACATGTCATGGGCCTACTTACGTGAACTTTGACCTAACTCTGTCATGGGTCCATGTTACTAAGATGGGAATGTTGTGACTATCTGCTTGAGTTCTTGAACGTCTTGAGCTCTTGTGACTATCCGCTTTCTGAATGCTTAGATAACGTTTCAGTCATGAATCTGAAAATAAGAAGTTTTTTCTTCAGTGTCTACTTGATGCGTACTACTCCTCTTCAAGTGAAGCCGAAAAGAGTGGGTATGTTTCTCTTGATGAAGAGAATTTAGCACTAGTAAATCTAAATTATAGTGACTCGGTTAGTGAGGTGATTTCAGATAATTCTAAAAATGATAGTGATTTACTAATGACTTTGTTAAGTTAGTTAAAAAGTAATCAGAACTTAGAAAAAAATATGAATATCTAGTTAATGAACAAAATCAAAACACAGTATGATTAGTCAAAATCTGAGTATCTTATGTCCAAATAAGATTCTAGAAAATCAGAAAAACTTCATTGACAACACATGTCTAAGTTTTACTTTAGAACTTGAAAAATCTATCAAACCTAGAAAAACAACTTTTATCAAAGAAATGAATTTTGTCAAAGCAATCTCCATTAACCCTGTAGAATACCCTCAACCTTGACCTAATAATCAGAAGAAGTCTAAATCGGAAATTAAAACTGTTGTAACTAAACCATGTACACTCAAATGTATAGAAAAACCTCTCCGAAACTGGTTGCATCAATAAACAGGTTAAGAAAGATAAGAGAATCTCATAGCCAAAATATTCTATAGCTATTATGTTACCCCTTAATTGTAGATAAACTATTTAGATTACTGTACAAAACCCAATATGTTAAAATCTGTAATGGTAAACAAAACTGGATCCCAAAGTCTTGAATATGATCAAACTATTATTTTCTGTATACTTTTTATGCAACTAATTGATGTATATGGTATGTGTTTGAATTATGTCATTATATGCTTTAATTACTACTTTTGTGTAGATTGTTGATATTGGTTGCTCAAGACATTGACAGAAAATGGAAATATGTTGTTTAAAATTAAGAGTACTAGAGTCTATAGGGTTACCTATGAGACAACTCTAAAGAGCAATTTTAGGCATTGGTTCTTTTATTTCTGGTAATATCGAAATCCATGATATATCACTAGTAGACAATCTGAAGCATAATTTACTAAGTGTTAGACAATTATGTGAAAATGATTTTATTGTTTCATTTAGCAAAGATGCATATTATGTGACTAAGCATGATTCTATGATTTCTCGAGCCAATATGGTAAAAAATATTTTTATTTTAGAAAAATCTGAAAATATGCAAACATATTTAATTACTATCGTTGAAAGTGTTATTTAATGTCATAGGAAATTACGACATGTTAGTTTAGGTTTAATAGAAAAATTAGTAAAATTGAATCTTATACATGGAATTAACAATAGATAACTAAGAATTATGTTTTACTTTGCAAGCATTATTTTTATTGACATGTTTATTATAACAATCATTATATTATTTCATGTGCATAACTCTTAAGTGGCAAAAACCATATCCAAGTTTGATGCTCCATGCTTGATCCTGAAATCAACCGTTTTAGGAAATAGTATATGAATCATCTTTTCCTCGATAATAACATACGATCCTTGGTGAATAATGAATTAGTTGCTTTCTTAGTATGTTAATGTAATTTTAACGAAGACGACAAATTTTTTGAAGCCTTTGGCTTGGTGTATAATGATTGGGACACTAGCTCCACACCTACAACAATTAGCAATATGTTTCATTCGACATGGTTGTCATTTATTATTATGCTTATAATGAAAATATCAATACTTATATAAAGTTCATATGTATATGTTTATTCTTGTTCATCTTCATCTTCATGTTGTCAAGAAATTGGAGTACTTATGCATTCATGTATTCTTCAAAGAGAAAGAAGTTAGCTCATTCTTATACCGGAGACATGGTATTTGTTCATAAAAAACTCCGACTTGCTTCTNCGGAGAACACTCTAAATTATGATGTCGTACTTTAATGTTTCGTACTATGTTTTAAATTTGCTTTCGAATATTTCCGTTTTAATTATCATGTTTTAACAAAACGACTAGGCCCAAATTAGGGTCGTTACAGCAACTAAATGGGTTGGCAGAGAGATTTAACAGGACTTTGGATGAGAGAATACGATGTCTACTATCTCAAGCAAAGTTGCCAGAAGTTTTTTGGGGAGAGGTCATTCTGACAGCAGTCTATCTACTGAATCTCTCGCCATGTGTTCCTCTTGGGTATGAAACTCCGGAGAAGGTGTGGTCAAAGAAAGAGATTTCTTACGACCATTTGCGGGTTTTCGGGTGTAAGGCTTACGTTCACATTCCGAGAGATGAACGATCCAGGCTTGATCCCAAGACTCGTCAATGTGTCTTTATCGGATATGGCCAAGATGATCTTGGATTCAGATTTTATGATCCAGCCACTAAGAAGCTTATTAGAAGTCGTGATGCAAGTTTTTTGAAGAGAAAACCATCGTGGATATTGGAATAGGTAGCAAAGATGTTGCTAAGTGAGATGGTGATTCAACAAACCTGAGAGTTATGCCTCCAACAACGGTGCCAGGATAAGTTGGAGATGATGAATTTCATGCACCTGATGATGAGGATGAATCATAAGTTCCTAAAGAAGTTCCAATTGACGATGCTGATGAGGGTGAAGATGAAGTACCAGTCCGTGTTGGTTCTCCTGTTCAAACTACGAGATCCGGTAGAGTTATACAACGCTCTACAATATATCCACCAGATCAATATGTGTTATTGACTGATGAGGGAGAACCAGAATCCTACGAGGAAGCATTGAATGATGAATTCAAGCAGAAGTGGATTGAGGCCATGGATGACGAGATGAAGTCATTGCATGAGAATGCGACTTTCGATCTGGTAAAGTTGCCTAAAGACAAGAAGACTTTAAGGAATAGGTAGGTTTTCAGGATTAAGTATGATGATCATAATCCACAACCACAGTTTAATGCAAAATTTGTCGTGAATGGATTCAGTCAAAGAAAAGGGATTGACTTTGACGAGATATTCTCACCCGTTGTGAAAATGACATTCATTCGGACTGTGCTGGGGTTAGCAGCAACTCTCAACCTAGAGGTTGAACAAATTGATGTGAAGACTGCCTTCCTACATGGAGATTTGGAAGAAGAAATCTATATGCACTAACCAGAAGACTTTGTGAAGAAAGGGAAAGAATGTTATGTTTGCAAGCTAAAAAAGAGTCTTTATGGCTTGAAATAGGCACTGAGACAGTAGTATAAGAAGTTTGAATCTGACATGGGAGAGTAAGGCTATATGAAAACTACTTCAGATCACTGTGTATTCACAAAGAAGTTTTCTGAAGATGATTTCATCATACTATTGTTGTACGTAGACGACATGCTTATTGTTGGTCAAAACTGTTCGAGGATTGCTGACTTGAAGCAGCAATTGAATAAGTCTTTTGCGATGAAAGACTTGGGACCAACGGGGCAAATACTTGGCATGAAGATCATGAAGGATGTAATAGCCAGGAAAAATGTATGATGGAACAAATAGTAGGGAATGTAGCGGTAAAAATCTAGACAATGAATAACGAAGGATACGGGAATGAAAGAACGAAAAGGAAACGAAAAATAGAAAAGTAAAGAAAAAGATAAAGGAAGGATCAAAATGAAAAGAATGAGGGGTTAAAGTGTGAATTAGAAAAGTTAAGATGTCTATAAATAGGGGTGGGGAGGCCCAAAAACGAGTTAATTATCATTAAGCCACGAAAATCCGGAAATTGTCGCGAAAGAAGGAAATTGTCGCGAAAAATTTGAGCATTGAAAATTGTCGCAAATTTTTAACGTTTGGAAAATTATCGCGGATTTTTAGAAAGGCAATTACTGTCGCGAAAATGATTCTTTGAAAAATTGTTGCGAAAATGATTATATTATGTTACCCCTTAATTGTAGATAAACTATTTAGATTACTGTACAAAACCCAATATGTTAAAATCTGTAATGGTAAACAAAACTGGATCCCAAAGTCTTGAATATGATCAAACTATTATTTTCTGTATACTTTTTATGCAACTAATTGATGTATATGGTATGTGTTTGAATTATGTCATTGTATGCTTTAATTACTACTTTTGTGTAGATTGTTGATATTGGTTGCTCAAGACATTGACAGAAAATTGAAATATGTTGTTTAAAATTAAGAGTACTAGAGTCTATAGGGTTACCTATGAGATAACTCTAAAGAGCAATTTTAGGCATTGGTTCTTTTATTTCTGGTAATATCGAAATCCATGATATATCACTAGTAGACAATCTGAAGCATAATTTACTAAGTGTTAGACAATTATGTGAAAATGATTTTATTGTTTCATTTAGCAAAGATGCATATTATGTGACTAAGCATGATTTTATGATTTTTCGAGCCAATATGGTAAAAAATATTATTTTAGAAAAATCCGAAAATATGCAAACATATTTAATTACTATCGTTGAAAGTGTTATTTAATGTCATAGGAAATTACGACATGTTAGTTTAGGTTTAATAGAAAAATTAGTAAAATTGAATCTTATACATGGAATTAACAATAGATAACTAAGAATTATGTTTTACTTTGCAAGCATTATTTTTATTGACATGTTTATTATAACAATCATTATATTATTTCATGTGCATAACTCTTAAGTGGCAAAAACCATATCCAAGTTTGATGCTCCATGCTTGATCCTGAAATCAACCGTTTTAGGAAATAGTATATGAATCATCTTTTCCTCGATAATAACATACGATCCTTGGTGAATAATGAATTAGTTGCTTTCTTAGTATGTTAATGTAATTTTAACGAAGACGACAAATTTTTTGAAGCCTTTGGCTTGGTGTATAATGATTGGGACACTAGCTCCACACCTACAACAATTAGCAATATGTTTCATTCGACATGGTTGTCATTTATTATTATGCTTATAATGAAAATATCAATACTTATATAAAGTTCATATGTATATGTTTATTCTTGTTCATCTTCATCTTCATGTTGTCAAGAAATTGGAGTACCTATGCATTCATATATTCTTCAAAGAGAAAGAAGTTATCTCATTCTTATACCGGAGACATGGTATTTGTTCATAAAAAACTCCGACTTGCTTCTAGGAAGTCCAAAGTATGTCGCGTGTGAATACTATTTTTGGTATATAGTTGGAGATGAAATAGAGTTTATGACTAAGATGCAATTACATCAAATTGCTAATATTTCACATGATTAGTCTTAATTAGAAGAACATATGATTAATGTTGAACTGAAGATTGATGAACTAGTAGAAGAAGTAGTAGAGTGAATTATTAACTCTTTTTATTAGTTTTTTCTGGAGATATTAGAACTTTTTAATAGTAAAAATATTTGGATAAACTTGTCATATTATTTAATTTTTAATATAAATGCTTTGAAGTTGCTTTGGAATATAGATTCTCGTAAGTTTGCTTATTCGCCGCTCCCACTTCTCTAATTTGACCGATCCTTCCCAACTCTTAAACATCATTGATGTACATAAGGATCCATCTATATAACACATAACTTTCCAACTAAACCATTTACCACATATAAGGAGTATATTATAATGATATGCATTATATAATGAATATATCTAAAATAAATATTCGATGTATTCACTTATCATCGCTCCCCCTCAAATGTTCCGTGTGTGATTCTACCATGACAAGGTTATCGGAAAGTAATCAAACTCTCTCGAGTGAGACATGTTTTCAATATATCTAGGGGTGAGCAAAAACTTTGAAATATCAAATACCATAATGAAATTTTGTTATTTCGATATTTGGTGTTTGGTATTCGGTACTTGGTATTCGGTTTGTTATTTAATTTTATGAAACTATGAAATTTGGTTTGGTATTCGGTAAAAAGAATACAAATTTGGTATATACCGAATACCAAATTAGGTAATAGAATATTTATATATTTTTAAAAAAATTAAATGAGTTATGATCCTTCAATTATAGATATCAAAATTCAATATCTTGATTGTTAATGCATAATTTATGATAGCGGGTCAGCCTTAGCGGATCAGATTTGGTGGAATAATAAGGCAGAAGTCGATCGGTACACTTTCTCAATTGTATTCGATCAACACTTCTACACATGCTTCGCGATGAAGTCGGACGATCGCCATGGCCGATCAGAATCGTCAGTATCAGATTGGTTTCACGCATCCGATCGGTAAATGGATACATGATTGACAATGGCTGATGATTAATGTCAACAACGGCTGCGCCACCAATTCCAGACGGTGCCACACAACTTTTAGGCAACTAAAAGTCATATAAATCAGCTTGAGGGCGACTGATGTGATGAAAGGAGATTACGATTAGATTTTGTAATTTTAAATTATGTCATCACCCCTATAAAAGGGGCACAAGATGCTGAGGGAGGATAAGTTCTCTCATCTGCTTCTTGCTACACTTACACTCATAGTGAAGTTCTTGGGTTTAGTGCCCCGTGGGTTGTCTTCCCGGTTTTCGGGTTTCCCACGTATAATTTCTTGTTTTTCTCACTACGGCAATTGAATACCAACGGTTATCCTCACTAAAATTATAAATAGTAAATAGTCAATTTTTACTCTTAACATTGACATATTGTAAAGTCATTTACCAAATCACTACGGTAAATAAAAGTTTGAGATTTCTTATATTTGCCCAAATGACTCGTGATATTCTCGTCATGTTAATATATATAGTAGCTTCTAAATATATATTATCATCGGTAGATAGTTAAGTATTTTTATTTAATGTTATTTTGGTGATACGATCTTCAATTTGATTATTTGTTTGATATTTTGATATTTAATAGATTAACTAATCTTTGATTCTTATAGAAGTTTTTGGAGTTTAAATAGTGTGAAGACACCTATATGCAATCAAGATTGCTTCGTGGACTACACTTTAATAATATTTAAGAAGATCAATAGAGTAAGATAAGTTTTTCATATACTTTATTTAACATCTGCATGAGATTTTTTTTATTATTTTTTCTATGTAATTTTAATTTTGGTATTTTGATACCAATAAAAAAATACCGAAATTATTTAGGTAATTTGATTTGGTATCAAAAAAATATTGGATTGTAATCGATATTTCGTTTTTGTTGATAATTTGGTATTCGGTATTTCAATATTTTGTTTGGTCTTGTATTTAGTATTTGGTATTTCAAAATCGGTATGCTCACCCCTAAATATATCAGAAATTGTTCATTAGTCTCCAACTCTCCATCTTCATTGCACTTGTCTCACCAGATTGGATTATTTCTTGCAAAAAATAATAGTTCATCTCTATGTGCTTGACTTGCTCATGAAATACCCGATTTTTTTATATTTAGTGCCACTTAGTTGTCGTTGTGTAGTGCCGTTACACTCACATGTTCGGCATCGAGCTCTTTCAATAGCATCATAACCAAATTATTTCACTTACAATCGTCGCCATTTCTCAATAATTTGACTCGACTGTGATAATGCCTCAACTAGCTGCTTATTTGACCACGATGGGATCGGTCCACCACTAAGATCGGTGAAATAACCAATCATGGATTGTCATGTGAGATTACATGTTCCTCAATAAGCATCGCAATACGCCATTAAGTTGGGATCTCAAACTTTGGGCAATGTAATCCCTCGTCCATGTGCATTATGACATTTTTGTATGGATCGTCGGACGCGATAACACATTTACTGCAAAAGTAATGTATGGTTGGATGATCGTCAGATATAGTTATCATCCTACCAATCATCTTTAACTCTCATCGATCATTGCAGATTCTATCTCCGAAGTGCCTATGTTTGGCTCATGTTCGATCAACATATCAGACGGTCGACTGTCGAGCATACCGGTCTTTGCCAAGATGTCCAATGCAAACTTGTATTGACTCAAGACGATACCTTTGATCGAGTGTGCCACCTCGATTCCTAAAAAATTATTTAGCCTTTAGAGATCCTTGATTCCAAAACCATTGTCTAGAACTTTCTTGATGAGTAACATATATTGATTATCATTATTTGTTGAAATCACATCATATATATACATATGTAGGGGTGTGCGTGGATCGGGTAATAGACCCGATCATCATATTTTTTATCCGATCCGATGGATATAGTTTGGAAAAATGATGATCCGAAACAAATCCGCAATAGTGGTTCTGTTTGCGGATTGGTTAACGGATCGATTTACGAATATCATAATATTTATTTTTTAATTATCATTGATTATAAGAAATTATCACTAATTACCAAAAACATACAAATTATAAAACAACTAAAAAACGCATCTTCGAAATTTTCAAACAATTATTAAGTAAAATTTGAATTCAATACAAGAATTAAATTAAAACAAATGCTTGTAAATAAATGAATTATTTTTTTCTTCCAAGTGTAGGAATCTGCAAAATATTAACACAATTCACTTAGATATTCGTAATCACAACCTATAAAAATAAAATAAATTGTAAAATTAATTACATTTTAAATGATAATATAAAATATCCGAAGAATTATCTAACTTACTAGAAACATATGAATTTCAAAAATCAATCACCGATATTGATTACTTGATGTTCTTCCATATCGATCATTTCTACAAAATAAGAATAAAATATAAAAATATTAATATTAACGAAAAAAACAAATATTACACCAATTGATATATATACATATTTCCAAATTATATAATTCTTATAAGCATTCATCAACAAAAAGTAAACAAAAACAAATTTATAATAAAGAAAATATGTCTTATCATATATTATGTTTTAACTTTATAAAATTAGAAAAAAAAGAATATAATATAATATAAATATCGGATCAAATATAAATTTTGAAAAAATGTATCCGATCTGAAACCGCATCCGACCCGATTGGATTAAATATTTATAGTTCGAATAACCGAAAAATCGGTTCGGCTACAGTTCGGTTACCTCGGTTATTCGTATCACCGGATTTTCATGCACACCCTTATATATATATGTGAATGCCATGAGGAATAGATATATGACTTGTGTATGAATAGAGAATGATCAACAAAGTGAACAAATCACATAATTTTGAGAGTTATGAGAAATTTTGATACCGATTCCGAGAAGTTTACAAAAGAATAGATTTTTTTGAATCTACAAGCTCTTGTCTTCTCATATCGAGTAAAACCATGAAAAATCTTCATGTAAGTTTCTTTATGAAGATTGTCATGAAGAAAAGAATTTTTACGTCAAGTTTATGAATAATCCATACATAATAGTCGCTACATAAATAATGCATTGAATAGTATTAGCTTTTGCCTTAGGGGCGATAGTCTCAGGGAAGTTGACTCCTTCCTCTTGAGTGAAACCACAAGCAACCAAGTGCACCTTGTAGTGATCAACTTCTCGAGTGGCAGTTACTTGATCTAATAAACTCACTTAGAGTCCACAATAACTTTCCCAATGGCAATGGGACATGATCCCATGTCGAGTTGCTCTCAAGTGTGGATATGTCTATCTTCATTGCCTCTCGCCACTGGGGTTTTTAACATCTTGGTGGATTTTTTGAAGTTCATCGTGGGATGCGATGATAGTCATAAATTCCCTATTATATGTAGTTAGAGAGCGGATGTGATATCTCAACCTTGGACGAGGTTCATCATGGGATGCATAGTGACTGAGGCAAGTCGACAACATAATCAGTAAATCATACTGACACTATCCAATGTAGATTGTATGGTTGACCTGATGTCGCCCTCTGAGACTTCAGTTGGCATCTTTGTCGATCTTTGGTCGACATTTGTACTTTAGTCGATATCCTTGTCGATCATCACAAATGTTGGATCGAAATGATGTCGACTTAGGACATCTCCATCCTTGGGCGGACGGTCTAACTTGACGTCCAGACGTTCTTCCACCTAAAGTATATATAATTTATATAATTGTCTGTTGTTTGTTTATCCTATCCGAAGAGAGAGTGTCCTCACTCTCTCTACTCAAATAATTATTATTTTTTTAATTTTAAATAACATTTCATTCGTTGTTGTTTTATGTTTTATGCATTTTAATTTTATATTATATATATAATTATTTTTAATAAGTATAATTGTTGTGGTTCGAAAACCGGGGGTGTCAACAGTCGACCGGTTCGTTGCAAGACGAACTCGGTTATTATTTGTTTATATGTGGAGAACGTTAATGATTCAAAGGTAAATGGGGCGAAAAGATTTTAGAGTGGAAAACCTCGGAAGCGAGGAAAAAGCCACTCGACTAAGGGCTAAAAGAAGTGCCCTTAGCCTGTTCAATAAACGAATCCATGATGATACAATGCATGTTTTTTCGATAGACAACAAAGAGATGGATGATAATCGAAAATAAATCGAGAAAAATCCGTGAAGCCAAAGCTTTTCCAAAGAAAACCGGAGGAGAAGTCATTTCTTCATTCTCTAAGTGTTCTTTTTATACTCCCACTGTACTGTGTACAGTAGGATGTCGTTTTGTGCTTGTCCTTTGCCACTAGGTCGGCTAACGTCAGGCAGAACAGCCGCCGGAAACGGCTTCACAGGGTTGCACGGCGCTGGACCTTTCGACATTGCCAGCCGGCTACTCTTTGGTCTCTAGTGGCTTACACCCATTGCCGAACCACGCTACTGACAAGTTTGTCGCGAGTTGTCGTTGCATGTGATGAACAAGGATGGCCCGAAGTAGCGCCTGCAAGGAATGGATCGATCAGTCTGGGCATATGTAGGAAGCTGGGCCCCACCGCTTAGGATCGATCGCCAGATGCGATCAATCGGGCCAAATGATATAAATGGTCCCTTTACTAATCGCGGGCTGGATCTGGGCCTCCAAGTTCGGCTTGCGTTATTTGGGCTGTCATGGCCAAAGCTGGTCCTGACCCTGTTCGGGGTATCGAGTTCCGATGATCTCATCAATAATTTTTACAAAATTTGTGGAATACAATTATTACATATAATATTAAGTTTATTTAGGATAAATTTTTTGTGTTTATATTTTAGATATTAAAACTAATTTGATTAAGTATTTATAATATTTTACAATACGTGATAGATTTTTTAAATGTAAATAATTTGATGTAATATGTTTTGTATATCGTAGTTGTTGTAAGGTAATGTTTTTCTATTTATAAATATTATAATCATCTTGTCAAGAAGTATCGTGCTCCACTCAACAAAAGAACATTATATTACCCTCAAACATTACAGTTAAGTAGCTCAAATAATCATTAGTCTTTATTTCACTGGTGAATGGGAGCTTAGTATGTTTTGCTTTTAAACAAAACTCGCATAGAAATCAATCGATACTAAATGTCAAATCGTATAAACTTGTTTAATAGTAAATGCCCCAAACATCTATATCATAGAGTGGATCTACTGATCGACATTGCCTCAGCTTCTCAATTCTACTACTTCAAAAACGTACAACCCTTCGCACTCCTATGTCCCAATCATCATCTCAAGTTCAAATCATTTATCACATGAAAGTTCAAAATGAATGTTTGAGGAGTGCATTAGTTATCCTTAATAAGCTTGCTGATAGATAAAAGATTTCCTTGAAAATATGGGAAATATAAGACTCAACGGATTTCATTTGTGAAACACACTCATCTAATCTTGCTACATGCCTTATTCGGTATCATGATCGGCGTAGCATTGATCATTTCTTAATAGAGAAGTATACTAGGATGTGTTATCTACTCGTATGTCTATGATCCACATTGTTAAATTGTTACTTTGAGTACCTACAAAATTCACCTTCGAAATCATGTCAGGTTTGCCGATGTCGACCGGTGGATCACTCCCAAGGTACTCATGAAGTCTCTTCTATTGCCCTTCAATGAATCCTAGTAATGTCGATCATGTCTAATAGACATTAGGGATGTCCACGAACCTAGCATGTTCGAGAAATTTCCGAGCCGAGCCGGTGAAGGTTTGAGTTCGAGGTTGATTTTTTCGAGTCAAGTCGAGCTCGATTTGAATTAGAATTCCAAACAAACCAAACCTCGTACCTCAAAATTAATAACAAATCGAACCAAACCAGTTCAAGAGCCGGCAATATTATGATATTATTTATATCAATATATATTATTTGTGATTAATTTGAACCTTAATTTCTAACTCAAGTCGAACCCCAACCTATCCATGAAAGAACCTTGTCTATTTCAAATAAAAGGCGAACTGATTCTACATTGCATACGAGTAAAGCATTTCCTTTTTGTGCAAAAGATTAAACAGTGCGAATTTTTAGAGACTATGTCACTACAGTCCATCTATATTACTCTACTTCAAAAAACGAAGTTAATTGCACATATCTTTAACTTGCCTCTATTAATCATCGATACCTTCTTCTCTATACCTTTGTTCATTTGTCACAGTACTTTTTGTTCATTGATTTTGGATTTCTCCAGACTCCACAACCTTCTACTGTTGGAACATATGCGTAGTGGTTGAAATCAATTAGGCTCTCTGCGCCTGAGCCACCACATGAAGAAGAAGATAAACCCTGATTCGACCANTTTCTCAATAATTTGACTCGACTGTGATAATGCCTCAACTAGCTGCTTATTTGACCACGATGGGATCGGTCCACCACTAAGATCGGTGAAATAACCAATCATGGATTGTCATGTGAGATTACATGTTCCTCAATAAGCATCGCAATACGCCATTAAGTTGGGATCTCAAACTTTGGGCAATGTAATCCCTCGTCCATGTGCATTATGACATTTTTGTATGGATCGTCGGACGCGATAACACATTTACTGCAAAAGTAATGTATGGTTGGATGATCGTCAGATATAGTTATCATCCTATCAATCGTCTTTAACTCTTATTGATCATTGCAGATTCTATCTCCAAAGTGCCTATGTTTGGCTCATGTTCGATCAACATATCAGACGGTCGACTGTCGAGCATACCGGTCTTTGCCAAGATGTCCAATGCATACTTGTATTGACTCAAGAGAATACCTTTGATCGAGTGTGCCACCTCAATTCCTAAAAAATTCTTTAGCCTTTAGAGATCCTTGATTCCAAAACCATTGTCTAGAACTTTCTTGATGAGTAACATATATTGATTATCATTATTTGTTGAAATCACATCATCTATATATATATGTAGGGGTGTGCGTGGATCGGTTAATAGACCCGATCATCATATTTTTTATCCGATCTGATGGATACAGTTCGGAAAAATGATGATCCGAAACAAATCCGCAATAGTGGTTCGGTTTGCGGATTGGTTAACGGATCGATTTGCGAATACCCTAATATTTATTTTTTAATTATCATTGATTATAAGAAATTATCACTAATTACCAAAAACATACAAATTATAAAATAACTAAAAAACGCATCTTCGAAATTTTCAAACAATTATTAAGTAAAACTTGAATTCAATACAAGAATTGAATTAAAACAAATGCTTGTAAATAATGAATTATTTTTTTCTTCCAAGTGTAGGAATCTGCAAAATATTAACACAATTCACTTAGATATTCGTAATCACAACCTATAAAAATAAAATAAATTGTAAAATTAATTACATTTTAAATGATCATATAAAATATCCGAAGAATTATCTAACTTACTAGAAACATATGAATTTCAAAAATCAATCACCGATATTAATTACTTCATATTCTTCCATATCGATCATTTCTACAAAATAAGAATAAAATATAAAAATATTAATATTAACGAAAAAAACAAATATTACACCAATTGATATATATATATATACATATTTCCAAATCATATAATTCTTATAAGCATTCATCAACAAAAAGTAAACAAAAACAAATTTATAATAAAGAAAAAATGTCTTATCATATATTATGTTTTAACTTTATAAAATTAGAAAAAAAAAATATAATATAATATAAATATCGGATCAAATATAAATTTTGAAAAAACGTATCCGATCTGAAACCGCATCCGACCCGATCGGATTAAATATTTACAGTTTGGATAACCGAAAAATCGGTTCGGTTACGGTTCAGTTACCTCGGTTATTCGTATCACCGGATTTTCATGCACACCCCTATATATATGTGAATGCCATGAGGAATAGATATATGACTTGTGTATGAATAGAGAATGATCAACAAAGTGAACAAATCACATAATTTTGAGAGTTATGAGAAATTTTTATACCGATTCCGAGAAGTTTACAAAAGAATAGATTTTTTTGAATCTACAAGCTCTTGTCTTCTCATATCGAGTAAAACCATGAAAAATCTTCATGTAAGTTTCTTTATGAAAATTGTCATGAAGAAAAGAATTTTTACGTCAAGTTTATGAATAATCCATACATAATAGTCGCTACATAAATAATGCATTGAATAGTATTAGCTTTTGCCTCAGGGGCGATAGTCTCATGGAAGTTGACTCCTTCCTCTTGAGTGAAACCACAAGCAACCAAGTGCACCTTGTAGTGATCAACTTCTCGAGTGGCAGTTACTTGATCTAATAAACTCACTTAGAGTCCACAATAACTTTCCCAATGGCAATGGGACATGATCCCATGTGGAGTTGCTCTCAAGTGTCGATATGTTTATCTTCATTGCCTCTCGCCATTGGGGTTTTTAACATCTTGGTGGATTTTTTGGAGTTCATCGTGGGATGCGATGATAGTCATAAATTCCCTATTATATGTAGTTAGAGAGCGGATGTGATATCTCAACCTTGGAGGAGGTTCATCATGGGATGCATAGTGACTGAGACAAGTCGACAACATAATGAGTAAATCATACTGACATATCCAATGTAGATTGTATGGTTGACCTGATGTCGCCCTCTGAGACTTCAGTTGGCATCTTTGTCGATCTTTGGTTGACCTTTGTACTTTAGTCGATATCCTTGTCGATCGTCACAAATGTTGGATCGAAATGATGTCGACTTAGGACATCTCCATCCTTGGGCGGACGGTCTAACTTGACGTCCAGACGTTCTTCCACCTAAAGTATATATAATTTATATAATTGTCTGTTGTTTGTTTATCCTATCCGAAGAGAGAGTGTCCTCACTCTCTCTACTCAAATAATTATTATTTTTTTAATTTTAAATAACATTTCATTCGTTGTTGTTTTATGTTTTTTGCATTTTAATTTTATATTATATATATAATTATTTTTAATAAGTATAATTTTTACAAAATTTGTGGAATACAATTATTACATATAATATTAAGTTTATTTACGATAAGTTTTTTGTGTTTATATTTTAGATATTAAAACTAATTTGATTGAGTATTTATAATATTTTACAATACGTGATAGATTTTTTAAATGTAAATAATTTGATGTAATATGTTTTGTATATCGTAGTTGTTGTAAGGTAATGTTTTTCTATTTATAAATATTTTTTACTAATTTATTAAAATAGAAAAATATATATATTAAAAGTATGAGTGTCGTGATGAAAATATATATATTAAAATAGACAAAAATAAAGTGATGAAATGAAAATTGATTTAGTTAATTATTAAATAAAGCCGGAGTGCACGTTAGAAACGATTATCTAGACGAACATGATTGTGGATGCTCTCATGGAGATTTGTTTAGTATCCTTGTCTATTGTTGCGATTGGGCAGCCACCAGATGTCGACCTCTGGGCTTCAATCGGTACACTACTAAATCATAATTGTGGTTCGACAATCGTCATGTCCAAAATGGCACTTGGCTCAACGACATTCGTTCCAATCCCAACTAGTATTTCGTCAATTGACATTTGGTTTATCGTCACAATGTTGTCTGGTTGGTCGTCCGATGTATGTATTAGTCTAGCCTTCTGGTAAGGAAAAAGGTGTCGAAAACTAGACATCTCAAGACATGTTTCTCATATCAGTTTTAAAATTATACACTTTTTATCTCTTATGACCATAAGGTTACCCTACATAGAGGTTTGATATACCACGTTTGCTAAACTTGTCTCTTTGTCGAAGATTTTCATGCACTTAAACTAAACATCCAAAGACACGTAGGTTGACTAGGCATTGTTTCCTCTTCAACATGGTCTCGTATGGTGTTATGTTCTTTAGAGCTATAGTTGTTGATTGATAATGTAAATAGTCGTATGGACACTCTCCCCAACAATTCTTCAGCAGCTCGGCCTCAATGTGCAACACTTTTGCAACCTCTAAGATATGTCGATGTTTCTATTCGACAACCCCATTTTGTCCCAAGGTGTAGGGGGTATGATTTCTCATGTAAGATCCACAGATTTGCATAATTGTGCATCAATGTAATTGAACTCCATTCCATTGTCTTTGTGTATCCTCTTGACCGGCTTTTTAAACTATGTCTACACCATATTACAAAATACATGTAGATGATGGGTTGGTGGTGACATCTCCATTATTTGTCATTCAAACTCACATGCTTATATTATAATCATCTTGTCAAGAAGTATCTTGCTCCACTCAACAAAAGAACATTATATTACCCTCAAACATTACTGTTAAGTAGCTCAAATAATCATTAGTCTTTATTTCACTGGTGAATGGGAGCTTAGTATGTTTTGCTTTTAAACAAAACTCGCATAGAAATCAATCGATACTAAATGTCAAATCGTATAAACTTGTTTAATAGTAAATGCCCCAAACATCTATATCATAGAGTGGATCTACTGATCCACATTGCCTCAGCTTCTCAATTCTACTACTTCAAAAACGTACAACCCTTCGCACTCCTATGTCCCAATCATCATCTCAAGTTCAAATCATTTATCACATGAAAGTTCAAAATGAATGTTTGAGGAGTGCATTAGTTATCCTTAATAAGCTTGCTTATAGATAAAAGATTTCCTTGAAAATATGGGAAATATAAGACTCAACGG
The DNA here is from genome assembly GCA_009725065.1 of Utricularia reniformis. Classification (NCBI taxonomy): domain Eukaryota; kingdom Viridiplantae; phylum Streptophyta; class Magnoliopsida; order Lamiales; family Lentibulariaceae; genus Utricularia; species Utricularia reniformis. Next base: position 89,483 of record RWGZ01001353.1, on the reverse strand, counting down.
ATTTCATTTGTGAAACACACTCATCTAATCTTGCTACATGCCTTATTCGGTATCATGATCGGCGTAGCATTGATCATTTCTTAATAGAGAAGCATACGAGGATGTGTTATCTACTCGTGTGTCTATGATCCACATTGTTAAATTGTTACTTTGAGTACCTACAAAATTCACCTTCCAAATCATGTCTGGTTTGCCGATGTCGACCTGTGGATCATTCCCAAGGTACTCATGAAGTCTCTTCTATTGCCCTTCAATGAATCCTAGTAATGTCGATCATGTCTAGTCGACATTAGGGATGTCCACGAACCTAGCATGTTTGAGAAATTTCCGAGCCGAGCCGGTGAAGGTTTGAGTTCGAGGTTGATTTTTTCGAGTCAAGTCGAGCTCGATTTGAATTAGAATTTCAAACGAACCAAACCTCGTACCTCAAAATTAATAACAAATCGAACCAAACCGGTTCAAGAGCCTGCAATATTATGATATTATTTATATCAATATATATTATTTGTGATTAATTTGAACCTTAATTTCTAACTGAAGTCGAACCCCAACCTATCCATGAATAGAACCTTGTCCATTTCAAATAAAAGGCGAACTGATTCTACATTGCATACGAGTAAAGCATTTCCTTTTTGTGCAAAAGATTAAACAGTGCGAATTTTTTGAGACTATGTCACTACAGTCCATCTATATTACTCTACTTCAAAAAACGAAATGGAAAATCATATTTTTAATTGCACATATCTTTAACTTGCCTCTATTAATCATCGATACCTTCTTCTCTATACCTTTGTTCATTTGTCACAGTACTTTTTGTTCATTGATTTTGGATTTCTCCAGATTCCACAACCATCTACTGTTGGAACATATGCGTAGTGGTTGAAATCAATTAGGCTCTCTGCGCCTGAGCCACCACATGAAGAAGAAGATAAACCCTGATTCGACCAATATTAGCACTATGACATTCCACCCAACAAAATAAATCATCAAATTTTACCTGGTTTTCCGCAACTCTAGATGTCTTTGATTCATCTGCATTTTTTGTCACCAGAGTATCAAGGAAAAGCAGTATCTGGCACAAGAATGGGAGAAGTTAGAAGAAAATAAAGAAGACTGGGTGGAATGATCGAGTACCTTATTTTGAAAGTTCATATTCGATGCATCGGTTGCGACAATGTGCACACCGAGACAAGTGTCTTGGTTGTTACAAAAAGGGCAAAATATGGAGTTGTAGACACAACCATCTTCACTGCACCAAATTCCCCGTCTGGATTCACGGCCTTGAGCTATCCCTAAGAAACGCTGATCAACTGATGACTTGTCAGCAAGCAAAACGTCCACATTTGAATGCTTTCCTTTCAGGGATAACAAATGAGATTTTGATGTAGAAATGATTGTGCTTGCAACAGAGAATCCGTTCTCGTATAGGCCTAATGGACCTCGACAACATGAGCAAAACACTTGTAAGTTTTCTTCATTGCTCCCATAGGACTGAGGTTTGGATGCATCAGCTACTGTCGTCAATGGACTCCCTAGAGCACTAAAACTTTCAGAAACTTGAACAGGTGCTTTTCTCCTTTTGCTGACTTTAGAATTAACGCTCCAAGGCGATTCTAGTTCATTTGCATCAGTGCTGTCATATTCAGATTTTACTTCATTGAGTGGAGTGTCAACTGCAGAGCAAATGGTACTATTGGGGCCTGTAGTTGACTGCAGAAAGGATTTAGATTGCTGAGGCATTGAAAACTGTTGACTTATTAATGGACTGGTGAACTCATCCCCAGAGAAGAACTCAGGGGTTGCATCAAGATCCGTAATAGGTGTCTCCCTAACCATAGTAATATCAAGATCATCCAGTGTTTCTGACCATCTACACACACAACACGGCAGTAAAAATTAAGTATTTTCTCACAAATATGAGTGTTGCACTGTAAAAAATGAGTCTATTTTACCTCGAATCTTTTTCAGAGTCGCTCTCGAGATCAATGCACTCTGAGGCAACAGTTGCAGCATCTTTACTCTTGAGGTCAAGGTACTTTGAGGCAAAACTTGCATCTTTATCCTTGCTTACTGTAATTTTCTCACGTTTAACCTGAGCTGAAAAAGAAACAAATCTTGCAACAGGAATTGAAACTTTGTTCAATCCAGCAGCTTTGCCATCATACAGTAACATATTCTTTTGTACTATCGTTTTTTGACAACAACCCGATTCCGTGTCTCGATCGTCAACACGTTTTATGTTTTTCAGATCTTCCTGAGGAGCCTCATTGGAGTTGAGTGATGTTCCAATAATATCCTGCACGTGGACGGAACAACGACCAGGTGAAATAAATAGAGTTTCAAAGTTGCACCTGGTTGAACCATAGAGTCTAACCATGGTTTTGAAACAATGATAATAGCATAAAACTCATGCATGAACACCACTACACTACCTTCACTTGTTGAAAAAAGGATTTCAAACTTTGCAGAGATTCTTCGAAGCAGCTATAGAGCTTAATAGACTTGCGTAGCCACTTTGATATGTATGCTCTATTTCGTTCTTTATGAAAGCGCTCATCTGCAAGTAGCAAGAACAAGTTAGTAAAGCATAACTCAGTAATTGTAACTTATCATAGTATGAGTACCTAGCAAGATGACAGCTCCATAATCGAACCTGTGGCGTATGCAACGACCTAAAACAAGCTCAGGCATGAAACTAATGTAAGATATTGTTTATTATTATAGAGCAAAATAGAAAAGTATATTACCTATTGCCTGATTTACAGCCCTGAAAGCTTGCTGACAGTACCATTCATTCCCATTTACAAGGTTTCTTGAATACTCATAACTATCATTGAACTTCTTCTTCTGAGCTACTTTAATTTCATAGCTGGAGATATAAAAAACAGTTTTTAACTTTAGTACTGAAGATATTATAGCATGGGGACGAGTGATCTTACCTGTTCGGAAAGGGAATTCCGATGATCACCTGGAACAGTTAAAGTATAACAACTGATATACAACTCTATATTTTTTAATGAAACACACAAATAGTTATCCTTTGTAAACGTAGTCAATTAATCGAGGGTTGCAGGGTTCGTAATTTTAAAAAAACGAACAACATTCAAACTAGTTGAGGATACAACAGCCCGTGCATTGTCATCTGAGAAATCCATCCCTTCTGATACCTGTATAAATGGAACATTACACTGTAAGTTGCTTAACTTTGAAGTAGACTAGTGACATCGTCAATTACATATTTTCATCTATTCTCAAAGAGATAACATTAACACGGAAAACAGCACAAAATGATTAAAAAAATTACCTTACCACGGCAAACAGCCAGAAAAGTAGCACCTTCGGTCTTAGCATCCTTACAAGATTTAACCGTGTTGCCCTTTTTTAAACCCAATCTTTTACCACATGATTTTTGTCCTGTCTTTTGTATACCTTGGACTGAATTATAGTACTTCCTTAATACACCATCAAAGGTTTCTTGGCTGCTGTTTCTAGGTTCTAAAACCAAAGACAACAGTAAATTAGTAAAATATTTTAGACCTTAAAGAGAATGCGAGTTTGACCGATGCTCCCTCTTGCAACATCTTATGCATTGGGATATTTAATTAGAGTTAGTGCTATGTAAATGGTGCATACTAGGCGAAACTACCATAAAACATACCAACATATAAGACATCATGTGCAAATAGCAACATTCCAAACTAGGTACAAATTTCTTGTTTGTAGCATCAACTACCAAAGTGTATCTATCTAACAAATGAAACTCTTCACAAGGAATGAATTCAAATAATTTTACCTACAAATACAGATTTTTTTGCATTAAGTCGAGCCCATTGACCTGTTAACTTCCATCGACTGCTCACCTTATCGAGAAGCTTGTAGCTAGGAAAAAATACCAGGCATCCACCAGGAACAACATTACATATTTCCTCCAAAGATTTACCAATTGCATCCTAACCATGATAATGAATAAGGGACTTGCAAGCACCAGTGAGGCATGAGTACAAATAGCTAGAAGTTTAGTACCTGAAAAGCAAATACATCAGCTGTTCTATAACTTGCATTTAGAGGATAATCACCAGGTCCATTTGCTATTGCAGCTATCCACACCTACAAACCGAAAAACCAATAAAATAATAATCAATGGAAGATGTGAATCGAGCTTCTCAAATGAAAAAAGAAGAAAAATAAAACACCTGTGAGTTAACATCTATGACATGCGGAGCCTCAAGACAAGCACCAAATTGAATTCCAAGTTCAGAAGAGAATGTGCTTAGTGGTGAGAGAGTCCTATTTGGCGAGGATAAAAGAATATTTTACAAAAAAAACTAAAGAGAGATCATCATATTATCTTATAAAGTGAAGCAAACTCATGAATGGTCATTTCAATAAAAATAAAACAATGTAAAGTGTGAAATAGAAGTGATCATTTGAATATTGGTTTATACGTAAAATCTCCTCAATATTCATCATTGAACTCAAAGACACAAAAGATGTACCAATATTCAAACAGTATAAATTCCAATTATATGAAAAGAAACTATAGTAAGATGATTAATAGGAAATATATTTTTTGCTGCAAATGTGCAAATTGAAATTATGTGTACCCAGAAGTTAGAATCACGGATTGGGAAACTTCAGTTATGCTTTTGAAAACAACGGCAGGATTTAAGCACCACAAACTTAGCATATTTGCCCATCCACCTTCAAATATGAAGTCAATAATGACAGAAAAAATCAAGTCAGTAAATGAAGCAGCAATGAAACTAACATTATATAATTACAGAGATGAAAAGTAGGAAGATAAAATGATTATACATTACCTCCATTCGTCACAAATCTTTGCAATGCAAGTTCATAGTTAGTTGCATTGGCACCATCCCTGGAGAAGAAGTAATTGAGTGAAGAGAACAACCCTGAAAGGTAATCAAATCCAGTTCACTTTTAGAACTACGATGGAGAAGCAAAACTATTGAAACAAAGATAAACATGACCTTCCACAGTGCTAGCTGCCATTCCACTCAAATGCGGTGTATCTGACTCAACTTCTGAAGCCTCTTTAACAGCCTTTGTGGGAATATAATCAACAAATAAATTAGGTATCCACAGAAATGATACTGCACTGTTCAAATGCAAAATTTTAACCATTGTGCATTTCCAATTTTCTGGACTACCTTTTTGGCGCACTCATACAAGATTGAAAAATTTTGAAGTGTTAAATTAGCATCCTGTAGCTCTTTCAAAGCCTTATCTCCAGTCCAACTAAAGAGTGACAGAAAAATAATGTCAACATAAATGATGAACCCTGACTATTAAAAAAATCATGACATCATTACAATTCACCATTCCATTTAATCAGAGTTTCTTTGTTGTAACCTAGACCCTAATCATTATCTCAAATACAATTAATGTGAATAAAATAAAATTCTAACTACATTTGCATTACTGACCAACTGTAGTAGCGCTGAAATTCTTGCTTTGTCAATGCAGGCTCTTTACGGCCAATCCAACTCAAAATGTCCTGCAAGTGTGAATACATCTCAGAATGCTGTCAAGAAGTGCACAAACATCTAAATAGGATCTTAACAACCTGTGTCATCTCAAACAAAGGCTGATAAGTAACACCATCATTGAGAGCCAACTGCACTAACTCCGTTTGTAATTCTCCAAGATGAATGGAAGTTGTTAGGTCGTAATCGGCAAATAAGTAAAGAGTCCAAAGGTATTCACTTACGATGCAATGCTTCTTCTCCAATATCAACACTGCCAGCATCTCGAGCAACATCTTCTATGTTGCTATAATAAGTACAAAAATTAAGGAGATGTATACATGAAATAACGATAAGAGTAATAAAAAAACAGAGAAGTATAAGTTACTTTATTCACTTTTAGGTGTCTTTATTCTCCATGAAAAGACATAAAATAGCAAGAGCTAGGAAGCAACTATTTATGCAAGATAATAATCTGAAAAAATATACTATGTACTTAGAGTATAAGCAGATAAGTTAAACATACTGCGCCTCATCAAAAATGACAACACTTTGACTGATATCAATTTCCATTGCATCTCGTATAATTGGACTCATAACGTAGTTATAAGGGCAGAAGACCAACTCAGCATCTTGTGCCATAGTACGTGCAGCAAAATAGGAACACCCTGAAAATAAAAGGGTCTGAATTAGAAAAGGCATTTAATATAAATAAGAAACCGTTGCAGTTTTTGTTTTAATAAAAAAGGATATTTAGCAAACACTCGACTCACTGGTGGAAAAGACATTACCTTTTACTACTTGTCCAATTTTGACAAGATCTTCAATATCGTGAACCTCATGGCAACCTCCCTTTTGAATAGAAGGGTGAACTTTTACTTTATTGACGTTCCTAACATGTCAAAGGGTCAGGCAACGCACTGCACACGCAAAGGTCAAACATAAAAATTCTGTAGTTCATTAAACTTACTTGAACTCTGGGCAGGTGTCTTGCCTATTCTTCAGAAGCAGCTTACTGAAATTAAAAAGGAGTTGTTAGAACAGGGAAAAGTCAATATTCAAAGTCTACAGCATTAGATGCAACCATTGTTCATCCACTTTATCATGCCCTTGTACGTGTGGATTTGTACAGTAATGCCGTCTTGATCCCTATCCAAATGCAATAGGGGTCAAAGATAATAAACAACAAAACTAATATAGCAAAAGATGCAATAGCATCTAGAGAAAAATACAAGATCTTGAACATATAGTTTAACATATGGAAAGACGAAGAGCCCACCAAAACCGCCATGGGAACACGATACACAGTTTTCTTGTACTCCCGAATCACTTGGCTGATTTGAGCATGTGTTCTCCTAAAAAATCAAATATAGACATGTTATAAGAAGTGTTCATTTCTGAAACATAGCCGGCATCAGTAAAAGACAATGAGCTAGGATAACTTGAAGAGGAAATAAAATTGCACAGAGATGAGTCATACGAAGAATAAAAAATAGTTGGTGCCGCTCTTTTCTTTTCCTTTTTTGAATTATTTGTGGCAGGAGGTGTTACCGGAACTCCTGGAGACAAACAATTCGATCATCAGCATATAATACCGAAACACGGGAACTGGTTCAATTCATTCAAAAGACCCCTAATATCCTCTCACTACACAAAACCTTCCGGCTGACTCTCAGGAATGAAACCGCCTCCGCAGTTAATTGGATCGGTAATGGCTTCAGAATTAGCCCTCGAGCACGAATGCTTCAAACCTTCCTGCAGATTCTTCATTTTCTGGTTTTGCTGCCATGCGAGCACAGAGCAAAGTAAGGATAAGGTCTTTCCGGTACCAGTAGGGGACTCTAGCAAAGCGTGGCAATGCCCTTCTCTCAGCGATCGGTCGAGAGTCGATATCACCCTATTCATAAACGCTAGTTGAGTGCCATACGGCTGGAAAGGGAACTCCACCGGAATCCCAGCTATACGAATCTTGATCCTGGAACCACATGAAGAACTTGGTGACGGGGTAACAGTTGGCGAACCAGGTGAATCCTCCATCAATTGCACACCAACAGTCTTCCTCTTTGCAGACAAAGACGCTCTCTTTTTCGGACCACCATCTATGAAACTGGGCAGATTTCTAGTTGTAGCTTTCCTCGATGAGGTCGAGGAAGGAGAATCCTCCATAGCTTGTGCGACGATAATTTTAGTATTCGTGGAGGATGAATCACCCCTATGTTGGTGCACTTGCTAGTCGAACATAATCATTATACTCGTAAAACCCCTTCAAGAAACTCGTCGGAGGGTTGGGTTTGTAACAAAAACGGCGGAGGAAGAGTGAAGAGAGTAATCCTACACTCCGCCGTATACGTTAATCTTGTCTTGCGGAGGGAGCGATTTTAGCCGAAGCGGGAAAATTCACATTTGCCAGTCAAAGCCCAATAAGGGATTAGAGAATTAGAGAATTATTATGGCCCAAGCCCTAAACAGTTTTTCAGGGGATGGTCTGCCTCACCAACATGTTGTTGATAAATATTACCATTTGAGGTGTTTATTTCCTAAATATAAAACAAATTAAATTAATTCCATAAACTGAATACTTAACAAATCTAAAATTTTTCTACGAATACCTTGTGAAATTTTGATGATTCGGTTTGTTATATGTCAAAATACAAACTTTTCAAAAATAAAAATAAATAAGAAAATTATCGTAATATTACATTTAATTAGTTAATTAAATACATAAATTATTATTTCAAAATTAAAAGAAATATTAAATTCGATAATTTACCGATACCAAATATTTTTAACGAAAAAAATATATATACCAAAATGACTAAATTTTAAAAATCAAATATTAAAACGATTTTCAAAATTTGATATGATCGATGAAAAAATCGATATTCAATTTTATGATTTGATATGATTGATGAAAAAATCGATATTCAATTTTACCGTATAGCTAAGCTGTTGGACACTTAAAAATGGTAAAAACGAAAACGGCGACACGGTCATTCTAAAGTGTCCATTAATACACGTCAATGTCACGTATGATTTAAAAATAAATTTTTAATAAAACATGAACGAAAACATCAATATATATAACGAAATATCAATAATATGTCATATAATATAAATATATGAAATAATCATATAATTACATAATTATATTATATTAATTACATATCACACAGACACATGATACTGCATTAGCCTAAAACCAAACGAAACAGAGTCAATTTTGGATGTCTGCTTCATGCGGCTTGCTCTTTGCAATTAACTTCGAACAGTTTTTTTAAAAGATGTATTGATTTCTTAAATCGGCATAAAGAAATATGAATGTAGTGTTTCTGAACGTTTAACAAACAAGAATTCATCATAAATCATCAAAAGTTTAGCTACAACATCTTATTGGCGCATAATTTTTTGCAAAATTAGACCAAAACTTATATCATCACGAAAATAGCAGAATATACTAATGATAAGACCTTAATCAAATCATAGCCAAACGCCTAAAAAGGGAGGGAAGTTACCTATGCAGGCGGCGGATGTAGTCGATTAAGAGAGCTTTCGGAAGACATTCTGACATATTTATTCAAAATCAGCATTCTACGACATACGGCAGAGAAGCTCGCGTGAAGAACCGCTGGGGAGATGAAGTACTGCTTATAGAGAGAAGACATCAGACGTGGAAGAGTTCTTAAAACTTTGGAATATATTTTTAAGTTGCACATTGGCTGATACGACAGCAATCGAAGCCGTTTACGTCCCGTGATCCAATCTTAATCGAAGAATTTCGATCCATGCCAAATCGGTGACATCCAGATATTCCTATGCACAGATGCATGCTAGAATCCTGTAAGATCACAGAGGAGGAAGAATGCGGCGTACAGAACGATGAAACTGAGGCCAGTATCTCAAGCTACTTGAGAGATGATGAGGGCGGGAGAATTTATTTGTAATTTTATCAAATTCCCAAGTTATTGTAAATAAATAAAAAATGCAAAAACATAATTTAAATCAACCGATTTTGTGATATAATGGGGTTAATTAGCTAATTCCATTTTTTTATCGCATTCCCAACTTTTATTGTATATAAATTAAAATTGCAAAAACATACTTTAAAGACAGAGTGTAATACTTATATAATTTATATTGGAATTTTTGGTATAAATCATACTTTTTTACTGTTGATTTTTTAGGGATATGTAAGGTATCACTAATATAATATTCTCAATTTTGGAAATATTATTTTTGAATAAACATCAAGAATAGTGGAAGCTTGAACAATAGAATGTATAAGCAAATTTGCATTCAGATTGAGTGTAAAAATTGTTGGATGAATGTAAATACACTATTACATTCAATAGTTGTAATAAGAAACAAGGCACACAGACCCAGGATACTGCATTAGCCTAAAACCAAACGAAACAGAGCCAATTTTGGATGTCTGTTTCATGTGGCTTGCTCTTTGCAATTAACTTCGAACAAATTTTTTAAAACATGTATCAATTTCTGAAATCAACATAAAGAAATATGAATGTAGTGCTTCTGAACGTTTAACAAACAAGAATTCATCATAAATCAGCAAGAGTTTAGCTAGAACATCTCATTGGGGCTTAAATTTTCGCAAAATTAGACCAAAACTAAGATCATCACGAAAATAGCATAATATACCAATGAAAAGACCTTAATAATATCATAGCCAAACGCCTAAAAGGGGAGGGAAGTTATATATGCAGATGGCGGATGCAGTCGATTAAGAGAGCTTTCGGAAGAAATTCTGATCTATTGATTCAAAATCAGCGTCCTACGACATACGACAGAGAAGCTCACGTGACGAACCGTCGGGGAGGTGAAGTACTGCTTATAGAGAGAAAGCATCAGACGTGGAAGAGTTCTTAAAACTTTGGAATATATTTTTAAGTTGCATATTGGCTGATGCGACAACAATCGTAGCCGATTCCATCACGTGATCCAATCTTAATTGAAGAATTTCCAATCTATGCCAAATCGACGACATCCAGATATTCCTATGCATAGATACATGCTCGGATCCTGTAAGATCACAGAGGAGGAGGAATGCGGCATGCCGAGCGATGAAACCATGACCAATATCTCAAGCTGTTTGAGAGATGATGAGGGCGGGAGAATTTATTTGTAATTTTATCAAATTCTCAACTTATTGTAAATAAATTAAAAATACAAAAACACACTTTAAAGCAACGGATTTTGTCATATAATGTGATTGATTAGCTAATTCCATTTTTTATCGCATTCCCAACTTTTATTATTTATAAATTTAAAATACACAAGCATACTTTAAAGTAATGGTGTGATACTTATATAATTTGTATTGGATTTTGCGGTATAAATTGATATTTAATGTTATTGTTGTCAAATTCTAAATGATTTTGAACATGTATATTTGGTATGACCGATATCTTTGCACGTACTAGAATGAAAATTTTTTTACATCTCCACAAAATCAAATGTTGTTTTGATTTTTCCTCTAGGCTCTTTAATTCGAGTTGTTTGAGAACGACTTCTCTTGCTCCTTTTTTAGATGACATCGTCTCTGGCAAAGATATGTGAGATAACACAATTAAGACTTCAAAAAAAGAATTGCATGTGAAGAGAACAATAAAATTGATGAAGTTAGTTGTGAATGTACCAAACCATAGAACACTTCATAATTATATTTGTATTTCTGTTCATGTTTCTATTTCTCCTTCTACATAAATTACTTTTCATAATTTATGCAAAGACACCCTAAATAAAAATAGATTAAAATAAATAGTTAGGATTGACAAACTCATACCTACATAATCATGTCTATGGAGCATGTGTCGGTGTATTGGCCATTCAAAATACAAATATACAAGTAAAAACAATGTTTTAAAAACCGGTACCGGCCGATATACCGGACAAGCTCATTGTATCGGTATACAAAATATGTATCGGGTATACCGGATATGTACCGGAATATTAAAATAAATTAAATTATAAAATATTCAATTTTTTTAAAAAACAAAACCCGACCAACTTGCAAAAATCCCACCCGGAAAAGACCCATAACGGCCGGTATATTGGAAACCAACCGAAATCGATACACTCGAAATTTAAGGTATATCGGATTGGTATACCGGAAATTTAAAACATTGAGTAAAAATTTCTTCGCCCTTGGTCTACGTGGATCTGAGGCCTAGCTAAGACGTGAAACTCGTTGTGTGAATAAATAAATAAATTTAAAAAATCATATTTGAATATCAAATATTACTCGGAGAAGTGGTATAATATTGAACTTGTGAAGTGGGTAATAATATGAACTAGTGAAGTATTAATTAAGGAAAAACATTTAATCCACAAATTACCATAATTAAACTCTACATTTCTATAAATAATAACACTTGGACTAACAACGGTTAGAAAGTTTGTTCACCCTTCGTCTACGTGGATTTGGAGCCCAGCTCACGTGTGAAACATTCAGCCTATTTGAAAATCAAATATGTTAATTACTTGGAGAAGTGGGTATAATATTGAACTTGTGAAGTGGATAATAATATTAATTAAAGAAATAACACTAAATCCACAAATTACCATAATTAAATTCTACATTTTTATAAATAATAGCACTTAGATTATAATGGCTAGAAAGTTTGTTCGTCCTTATCTACGTGAATCTGGAACCAACTAACGGGTGAAATATTCCACCTATATGAAAATCAAATATATTAATTATTTGGAGAAGTGGATATAATATTGAATATGTGAAGTGTATAATAATATTAATTAAAGAAATAACACTTAATCCACAAATTACCATAATAAAACTCTACATACATATATTTCTATATATAACAACAATTGGAGTCTTGGAGTATCAACGGCTAGAAAAGTGCAAGAGAAAGAAGCCAGAAAATGGGAAGAAGAAAAGTGCAGATTGCTCAAATAGCCAATGCGAAAGAACGCATGAAAACATATGAGAAAAGGAAGAAAGCAATCGAAAAAGCCGCACAAGAATTGTCGATTCTCTGCGGTATAGATGTGGGCATGATCATTTCCTGTCCGTCTTATTCGAATACTCAGTCATCTGTTTGGCCAAGTGATCCAAAAGTTTTAGAGAGATTGATAGCATCTTACCTGGAGAGATCTGAATCCAGTAACAGAACTTACGATCTGTCTACTTTCTTCAAAGATCAGACGGTTAAGATTGAAGATGAGATCAACAAGAAGAGGAAAGCCAAGTACATTGAATGCGAAAAAATTGTTGATTCCATGTCGGAGATTGAGTTGAATGATATGGCTGGAATCTTGGTTACAAGGATTCAATCTGTAAAAGAAAGGATCAGCAATATAAAGAAATCTAAAGTTCAAGAAAGCAGGGTTTTGTTACCCGGAATGTGGAATTTTGATGGATCTGATATGCCGCCTTCAGAGGTGTTGCAGCCTTCTGAATTTGGGTTTTACAGCCAGGAGAACGATTTCGTACTGAATAATAATGATGAGCCATGGTTACCGTATTATTGGTCACTGGAATTCGTATCACCGGAGATGCAAAATGATCTAGGGTTTCTTCCGCCGTGTCCGGTCCTGTCTCAGATGAGTCAGATTCAAACCCAAACTTTTGAACCGGACATCAATGTCTACGGGCAGAGTTTTGAATGCCATGGAAATCTCGGCGATATAGGGTTTTGGTAGAATTAGGGTTTACCACAAAATAGATTGAGGGTCTTTGTGCAAGATATGTTTGCAACTGAAATCCATGAGTGTCTGTCCTGCAAACAAAGTAAACGGTAACAGGTTTCCCATCTTTTGTAGGGGTAAGGGCAACCCTTCAAAAGATGTAAAAAGTGGCATTGGTCAAATAGGAAATTTACCAGAACGGTGTAAATAATTTGAGATTTACCGAGATTTAATGACAGAAAAATATTGAGTCATCCACCTTCAAATATTGAGTCAGTAAATGAAGCAGCAATGTAACTAACATTATATAATTACAGAGAAGAAAAGTATGAAGATAAAATAATTATACATCACCTCCATCCGTCACAAATCTTTGCAAAGCAAGTTCATAGTTGGTTGCATTGGCACCATTCCTGGAGAAGAAGTAATTGAGTGAAGAGAACAATCCTGAAAGGTAATCAAATCCAGTTCACTTTTAGAACTGCGGTGGAGAAGCAAAACTATTGAAACAAAGATGGACTTGACTACCTTCCACAGTGCTAGCTGCCATTCCACTCAAATGCGGTGTATCTGACTCAACTTCTGAAGCCTCTTTAACAACCTTTGTGGGAATATAACCAACACATTTAAAAGGCTTGATCAGCCTTTTAAATGTATTGGTTCCTTCCCTTAATCCCGTTCGTTCACACTTCCCCGTCATCATTTCGGCCGGATTCTATAATTTCAACAATAACATCCTAACTACATTTGCATTACTAACCAACTGTGGTAGCGCTGAAATTCCTGCTTTGTCAATGCAGGTTCTTTCCAGCCAATCCAACTCAAAATGTCCTGCAAGTGTGAATACATTTCAGAATGCTGTCAAGAAGTGCACAAACGTCTAAATTCGATCTTAACAACCTGTGTCATCTCAAACAAAGGCTGATAAGTAACACTATCATTGAGAGCCAACTGCACTAACTCCGTTTGTAATTCTCCAAGGTGAACGGAAGGTGTTAGGTCATAATCGGCAAATAAGTAAAGAGTCCAGAGGTATTCACTTACGATGCAATGCTTCTTCTCCAATCTCAACACTGCCAGCATCTCGAGCAACATCTTCTATGTTGCCAGAATGAGTAAAAAAATTAAGGAGATGTATATATGAAATATCGATCAAAGTAATATAAAAAACAGAGAAGTATTAGTTACTTTATTCACTTTTATTCTCCATGAAAAGACATAAAATAGCAAGAGCGAGGAAACAACTATTTATGCAAGATAACAATCTGAAACAATATTATGTACTTAGAGTATAAGCAGATAAATTTAACATACTGCGCCTCATCAAAAATGACAACACTTTGACTGATATCAATTTCCATTGCATCTCGTATAATTGGACTCATAACGTAGTTATAAGGGCAGAAGACCAACTCAGCATCTTGTGCCATTGTACGTGCAGCAAAATAGGAACACCCTGAAAATAAAAGGGTCTGAATTAGAAAAGGCATTTAATATAAATAAGAAACCGTTGCAGTTTTTGTTTTAATAAAAAGGGATATTTAGCAAACACTTGACTCACTGGTGAAAAGGACATTACCTTTTACTACTTGTCCAATTTTGACAAGATCCTCAATATCGTGAACCTCATGGCAACCTCCCTTTTGAATAGAAGGGTGAACTTTTACTTTATGGACGTTCCTAACATGTCAAAGGATCAGTCAACGCACTGCACACGCAAAGGTCAAGCATACAAACTCTGTAACTCATAAAATTTACTTGAACTCTGGACAGGTGTCTTGCCTATTCTTCAGAAGCAGCTTACTGAAATTTAAAAGTAGTTGTTAGAACAGGGAAAAATCAATATTCAAAGTCTACAGCATTAGATGCAACCATTGTTCATCCACTTTATCATCCCCTTGTACGTGTGGATTTGTACAGTAATGTCGTCTTGATCCCTATCCAAATGCATTAGGGGTCAGAGATAATAACCAACAAAACTAATATAGAAAGAGATGCAATATGTTTGTGGTTGCTACTCCAAGATAGAACGCTTAGCATCTAGAGAAAAATACAACATCTTGAACATATAGTTTTAACATATGGAAAGCAGAAAAGCCCACCAAAACCGCCATGGGAACACGATACAAGGTTTTCTTGTACTCTCGAATCCTTGGCTGATTTGTGCGTGTGTTCTCCTAAAAAATTTAAATATAGACATGTTAGAAGAAGTGTTCATCTCCGAAACATAACCGGCATCAGTACAAGACAATGGACAATGAGCTAGGATAACTTGAAGAAGAAATAAAATTGCACAGAGATGAGGCATACGAAGAATAAAAAATAGAGGAGCCACTCTATTCTTTTCCTTTTTTGAATTATTTGTGACAGGAGGTGTTACCGGATCTTCTGGAGACAAACAATTCGATCATCAGCATATAATAACGAAACATGGGAACTGGTTCAATTCATTCAAAAGACCCCTAATATCCTCTCACTACACAAAACCTTCCGGCTGACTCTCAGGAATGAAACCGCCTCCGCAGTTAATTGGATCTGTGATGGCTTCAGAATTAGCCCTCGAGCTCGAATGCTTCAAATTTTCCTGCAGATTCTTCATTTTCTGGTTTTGCTGCCATGCGAGGACAGAGCAAAGCAAGGATAAGGTCTTTCCTGTACCCGTAGGGGATTCTAGCAGAGCGTGGCAATGCCCTTCTCTCAGCGATCGGTAGAGAGTGGATATCACCCTATTCATAAACGCCAGTTGAGTGCCATACGGCTGGAAAGGGAACTCCACCGAAATCCCAGCTATACGAATCTCGATTCTGGAACCACGTGAAGAACTTGGTGACGGGGTAACAGTTGGCGAACCAGGTGAATCCTCCATCAATTGCACACCGACAGTCTTCCTCTTTGCAGACAAAGAAGCTCTCTTTTTCGGACCACCACCTATAAAACTGGGCAGTGTTCTAGTTTTAGCTTTCCTCGATGAGGTCGAGGAAAGAGAATCCTTCATAGCTTGCGCGCCGATAATTTTTGTATTCGTGGAGGATGAATCGCCCCTATGTTGGTGCTCTTGCTACTCAAACATAATAATTATCCTCTAACAATCCCTTCAAGAAACTCGTCAGAGGGTTGGGTTTGTAACAGAAACGGCGGAGGAAGAGTGAAGAGAGTAATCCTCCACTCCGGCCTATACGTTAACCTTGTCTTGCGGTGAGAGCGATTTCAGCCTAGGCGGGAAAATTCACATTTGCCGGTCAAAACAGCACTCGCGCAAGCCCAATAAGGCGTAAGCGGCCCAGCGATCACATTCTTATACACGTGGCGTGTAAGGGATTGGATAATTATTATGACCCAAAGTCTACTCAAAACTTTTTCCCCGATATAAAATTCTTTACGTATTATCATTCATTCATATTCATATTTTTTTTTAAAAAAATTCTTATTTATTTACATTATTATTTATTTTTCTTTCGTATACATTATTTTCTTTCTTCAAATTTTATTTTACCTTTCAATCTCACCAACTTTATCTATTTATTAATTTATTTATCATTAAATATTACATTTTTATTTTAATATTTTTAATTCAACATAAATATTAAAATATATTAACTAAAAACATTTAATTAAAATTCTTCAATCACGATTGTGGATCATACAAGAGTGTATTTTATTTGCAGTAATTAGTTTTTATTATCTATATTTTAAAATAATCAAATTTTATATTTAAATTATCAAAACAAAATAATAAATTTTAAAATATGTATTAATATTTATTGTAATATATTTATTTATTATATTATAGAATATGTATTATATAAATTAAATAAAAAATAAAAATGCGGAACAATATTTCCGCGGACCAGGGTACCCAAGCCCTAGTGTGTACCCATGTAATCATGGATGCCTATGTAGAGGAAGTAGGGGAGAATAAAAGTGTATTTCCATACGTCATTGTCCGCCTTTATACATCATTAACGGTTTTTTAGGGGATGGTCTCTGGTTTGCCTCACCAACTAATCGTTGATAAATATTACCATTTAGAGGTGTTTATATGCTAAATACAAAAACTAATTGAATTAAATTGAATTTCAAAAAGTGAATACTTAAAAAATCTAAAAAATTTCTACGAATATGTACTAAAATTTTGTTGATTCAGTTCATAAATATTGAATTTTTTAGATTTGTTTTTGTTATATATCAAAATACAAACTTTTCTAAAATTAATTAAATAAAAAATATCAAATATTACATTTAATTAGTTTATTAAATACAAAAAATATTATTTCAAAATTAAAAAAATGTGAAATTCATTAATTTACCAAAACCAAATATTTTTATCAAACAAAAAATTTAACGCCAAAATGACTAAAATTTTAAAATCAAATCAACGATTTTCAAAATTTAAAATGATTGATAAAAAAATTGGTATTCAAGTTATCGTAGAGGGAACATCCCTAAATACAACATAACAAATACACCTTCTAAGGGTATGAATTTGATCATGGGATTAGAAATGAGAAAATTGCGCCTTAGTCCCCAAAATTTTGTTATTTGACAAATTTGGTTCCCTTTGTTTTGCGTTTGTAATCTCCGAACTTTGTGTTTTTCCACTATTTATCCTCAAATCTTATAAAACATGATAAATTTTATCTCTAATGTTCATAATTAATCCCTAAATTTTAATTAACAGAAAACTAATCCTCATAATTTACACTAATATTTTTGTACCTACCAATATATTGAAATATGTTTTAGCAAATTTTGTTATGTTATGGGTATAAATATGATTCTCGTAATATTGAATTTATTTGTGTTTGACAATAATTTGTAATCAATGTGCCATGTAAATGAAAACATAACCGAGATCATGAGGAAAATCTTGGGACACCAAACCCAACTGAGTTCTACTAAAAGTGAGGAACACAACTACATATAAGTTTATAACATCAACATCACCCAATAATGCCAATTTCACGATGTGCTAAACATGTATTTCTCCATATGTGTTTCCCGTTTTTATAGGAAATCACAATCAGGTATTTTATTTCTTACAAATCTTCACCTATATCTCACGCTCCTCATCAGCCAAACAACACAATTTATTTACCACCAAAGTCTTGTGGTACCGAAATATGTCGTAGATTCCTTGAGCACCATTGTTGAATAACTTCAATAACCAACTCCTGGAAAATTGGCTTAGTGTTGTGGCGACAACGATCGGTTGTCGCCGACCTTCATCCCAATCGTTCGTCTCTTGCTTTTATAGTCATCGTCACTCATTTTATTGATCAGTCTCCAACCATCTGACTTTGACTTTCATTTTCATCGACACGATCGACATTCAAAACGTTGATCAGTCACTTCGATTTAACTTAAATATTTGACCCAATTAAATTCGAGAATATGTCAACCCGCAGATTTAATGCTTTAGACCATATCCATCCGTGGTTATGGTCATACCCGTCAACATCAAACTTCTCTCCTCACACATCATAATTTTCACTCCTACATATCATTTTATCTATCATCCACATTTTTTTCATTCTCTTTCATACACCTCATTCCAAATGAAATTAATTATATGTATTTCGCTAATTAAATATTTATCTTATATCATAAATATATATATTTGATGTTATATTAAAATGTTATGTAATATATTATTTAGTATTAATTCAAATTTCATTGTTTATTCGTATTTTTTCGATGTTCTATTATAATAATATTCATTTATCATTTTTATATTTTTTATAATAATATTTTTATTAATATTAATATATTATATTTATAAAATATATTATATTAAATAATTAAATTTAAAATTATTTAATATAATAATTATTATTTTAAATAATTTTCTACAGTAAACAATGTCTAGTCATGTAAATGTGGCAGTAAAAGCTGCCAATGTGGCAATTTAGTGGGACTCGAAACTGCATTTTCATATGGTTTCGGGCAGCGTTGCAAAAGGTCTTAACATGTTAAAATTTTAGTCGTTTCATGCCTTAAAAATCATTTTTCAAATACACTCCGACCGAAAATAGAAGTTAGGTTTATAATAAGAAAACTAAGTTAACCATAATGGATATAATGATTTGAAATTAAGAGTGTTTAATGCATTTAGACTAAAATTGATAATATATCAATTTTGAATGACTATATTCGAAGGAATGACTAAAATTGAATTTGAGTTAAATTTGAAAAGATAATAATGAATTTTTTCAATAATAATATTTTGGTTTTAATCAAGTTTCGGATATGAATTTCAGCATACACATATGCAGTCGTATAATATAGAGTTTCAAGTGATCTTCCATAACTCGAACAAGATCGGATTGTACAAACTCATACTCGTATAATCGTGTCTATCAATCGTGTATTGGCCATCATAAATACAACAGAAATACAGTTATAGAAGCAAAAGTTTGTTCGCCCTTGGTCTACGTGGATCTGGGGCTCAGCTAACGGGTGAAACATTCCGCCTATTTGAAAATCAAATATGTTAATTACTTAATAGAACAGTTTAAATAATTTGAGATATACCGATATTTAATAGGCAGGAGAGAGTGACCGTGTAATATAGTTCATAAGAGAAGTGCATCACATTGAAAAGACTAAGTTAAATCCTTACTTATGATATTGCGTACCTTTTAAACTAGAACATTTGTATTTTTGCAACGGATGTGAAACAATATTTCAATACTTCCCTTGAAGTCAAAATGACCTTAGTCGGACCCAAATCATATATTGATCATTTTTAGTCACCTGAGTTTGATAGATTTTTTTACCAGAGTTATTTTGTGTAAACCAGTAGGAGTCAATCTGAAACAAATTTGGAGCTCCGACATCATGATTAAAAATCATAAATAGAGAAAGAAAAGTTTATTGATAAGAATCGACAATTACTATTATGTCGATTCTTATCAATAAACTTTACATTCTCTATTTATCGTTTTTCATCAATTTGTGCTATGGCGGAGATTAAAAACAAAACTGAAACACTTACAATGAGTTAATGACTAAAATTAAGGAACATCATAAGCAACTCAATTCCAATTTAAGAGCATGGTCACTTATGGTCACAAAAAAAATAAACTAGCATTCAGCATCTTGATCACAATAAGATCCATACTATGAGTTTTTTATAGAGAAGTCCATAAAATTTTTAAAAGGATATTGTGAAAGAATGTTATAGTTATAACATAAAATATTGTTTCAACTGATAGAAGTTTAATCATATTTAATGTTTTGGAAACATGAACATAAGATTCTATATGATGAAGAGATGATAGACCAAATAATATTATATTATATCACTAATATAATATTTTCAAACTGTTGGAAATATCATCTTTTAATAAGCATCAAGAATAGTGGAAGCTTGAACATAAGAATGTATAGTCAAATTTGCATTTAGATTAAGTGTAAGTAAATGTTGGATGAATGTAAATACTCTCTTACATTCAATAGTTGTAATAAGAAACAAGACACACAGACCCAGGATACTGCATTAGCCTAAAACCAAATGAAACAGAACCAATTTTGGATGCATGTTTCATGCGGCTTGCAATCAACTTCGAACAATTTTTTTAAAAATGTATCAATTTCTAAATCAGCATATAGAAATATGAATGTAATGCTTCTGAACGTTTAAAAGACAAGAATTCATCATAAATCAGCAAGAGTTCAACTAGAACATCTCATTGTCGCATAAATTTTCGCAAAATTAGACCAAAACTAAGATCATCACGAAAATAACAGAATATACCATTGAAAAGACCTTAATCAAATCATAGTCAAACGCCTAAAAAGTGAGGGAAGTTACCTATGTAGGCGGCGGATGGAGTCGATTTAGAGAGCTTTCGGAAGATATTCTGATCTATTAATTCAAAATCAGCGTTCTACGACATACGGCAGAGAAGCTCGCACGAAGAACCGCCGGGGAACATTGATATGTATTTTATTATAAAATATCCAATTACCTTAATAAGAAGAGTGAGGTGCACTATTTTCATCAAATTATAAACGTTGGATTTCTTCATTATCAACAAAGGAATCCGCTGCATCATCCATTACCCATTCTTGAACCATTGGGTCATTATCCCAATCAATGGGATTAAACACAGTGTTCTTATATGAACATCTAATAACAAGTTACATTCAATATGACATTATCATAACATTTAAAAATTGCATAAGTGAAATCATTTGATGTAATAATAGCATATATGCATACCTTTGTTTCAATTTCAAATTATAATGTATATATACCAAAGCATTCAACCGATGCACTTACAATCGGTTTCGTCTTGGAGAGTGTATCCTTTCGAATACACTTTAGTTCCGTTCACATCTAGATGAAGAGCTGGTTTGTGCAAGTACTCACAAGGCCAATTGTTGAAGATGAGGCGCCGAATACCCAGACACTCGCCACCAATGAGCTGGAAAATAATCAATCATAAGTTAAGTAAACAATATATAATTTTAGTATATACTAACAAATATAAATTCTAAATCGAACAAGATATGTGTGTACATGGATGATGGACATTCACCATCTTGATGGCCATGTCTTTTCCAAAGCTTCCCATTATGGACCTAAAGGTCATCATCTCCTCTGACATCATATATCGATCAACCCATCCTTTAGCTTAAATGACATTTATAATCCCTGCTTGGACATCAGGTTTATCTCTAATTCTAACCAAGTCTTCATCATACTGATATTGAGGATTCATCCAATATGCTGCAGCATGAAGATGTCTGTTTAATTGGTTATCCCAACATCTTTTCACAATGTCCAAATATAAACAATAATCATCGTTCACATTATTAAAAACACATTTCATTTCTTTTTTCGCTTTCTTCATACCTCTGTACACAAATCCTAATGAATGAACTTTATCAGAATCTACAACTCGAAGTAGCCGAAGGAGTGGTTCCATTACCTTGACAATTAACTCAATGTCTATCCAAATTTTACGATCCCAAACAATCTCTATAAACTCTTTCATCTTTGCTTCATTTGCCAAGCGAGACATAACAAACTCTCTATCCACAATTAAGGCATGCAAATCATGTTTATGGCTATAAAGACTTTATAGTGTTATGAAAGTTGAGGCAAATCTAGTTGGTCCCGCTCGAATTATCTCTATCCAATCTTCTCTCTTCCTTAACCATGCAAGCCAATACAAATGATTGTAGACCCACTTTGTAATATATGTGGCACACTTCACAATTCTAACAACATTAGGAAGATCTCAAATCTCATTGAGAGCCAAATTTATACAATGGGCAACACATGGTGACCAGCTAATGTGAGGATATACATCTTCAATCAACTCCCCAGCTGCTCTAAAATTTGATGCATTATCGGTAACAATCTTAATCACATTCCTAGGTCCAACACACTCAATGCATTCTAAGAATAATCCGCTTAATGATTCAACATTTCTCACCATATCATATACGTCTACAAATCTCCAAAAGATAACTCCTTTGGGAGAGTATACTAAGAAGTTTATTAAAACTCGATGAGAAACGCTAGTCCATCCATCGGCTATTATTGTGCACCCTTGATCCTTCCAATCTTTTCGTGCAAATTCAACCCAATTCTCAACCTTTGCTTTTGTGTCTCGAAGTAAAGGAACTCGAAGAGCATGATACTTGGGCACACGAAAGGCAGGATCACATAAAACAGCCTTGTCGAACATAGTTTGAAAATAAGGTGAATTGCAAGCATTAAATTGAATGCATGCATCATAAAAGAATTTTTCAATTTCCATATGTGCATTTGCAACGGCATCCTTTCCCGCAAATGTTCATGGCAGTGTTTGTTGAATCATACTAGACTTTTTCTTCTTCTTTTTTATCCTAATTTCTACAGGATCAGAATCTAACTCATGTATATCTTCTTCTTCATCTGTCTCATTTGAATCGATTAATGCCATTTTGCTTTGTTTCTTTTTCCTCATCATCTCCCTTTTTACATCTAAAGAAACTGTTATTTCATTCACAACTTCATGTGGAACATTAAGGCATGATTTGATGTTTCCTACTAAGCCTAACAAATGCTCCTTAAGCCTAGTGATACTTCCTCCATGAAATTCTTTCTTGCAATAATTGCATTGTATATGAAAATTACCTAATTTTTTTGCGTGCCTCCATGCAATGTCTTTTCTATTTGAGTTTGATTCCATGGGAGATGTTGTAGAAGCATCAAAATGTGTCCCACTACTTGAATCATTCATTTCTGCACGATTTTTAACAAATCGATAGGTTAATATGGTTTTTCCATCCATCACTTGAAATACAAAATACAAAAATCTGTACCAAGGAACAATGAAATTGAATGCCGAATGAGACATGAAATTGAATGAAAGAGAAGAAGATGTATACTTGGAAGCAAGAGTGATTACATGGGAGAAGCAATAAGACAAGAATCCACTCCCGTGAAAAAAAACTCAAAAGGTAGGGTTCTTGATTCATGGGTTTTGTGATTTAAAGAGAAGAAACCCGAACCGCCCGACCCGACCCTATTTTAAACCCATACCGGCCAAAACCGGTATGACCAAAATTTCCAGTATACCGGAAATCTAAAACATTGGCTTATAGAGAGAATGCATCAGACGTGAAAGAGTTCTTAACAGTTTGGAATATATTTTTAAGTAGTCTCATTGGCTGATGTGACAGCAATCGAAGCCGATTCCATCCCTTGATCCAATCTTAATTGAAGAATTTCCGATCCATGCCAAATTGGTGACATCCAGATATTCCTATGTACATATGCAGGCTCGAATCCTGTAAGATCACAGAGGAGGAGGAATGCGGCGTGCAGAGCGATGAGATCCAGGCCAGTATCTCAAGCTGTTTCAGAGATGATGAGGGCGGAAGAATTTATTTGTAATTTTATCAAATTCCCAACTTATTGTAAATAAATTAAAAATAAAAAAACACACTTTAAAGCAATGAATTTTCTTATATAATGCGGTTGATTAGCTAATTCCATTTTTTTATGGGATTCCCAACTTTTATTGTTTAGAAAATATAAATACAAAAACATACTTTAAAGCAACGGTGTAATATTTATATAATTTGTATTGGAATTTTCGGTATAAATCGATATTTTAATGTTATTGTTGTCAAATCCTAAATGATTTTGAACATGTATATTTGGTATGACCGATATCTTTGCACGTACTAGAATGAAAACTCTTTTACATCTCCACAAAATCAAATGTTGTTTTGATTTTCCCTCTAGGCTCTTTAATTCGAGTTGTTTGAGAACGACTTCTCTTGCTCCTTTTTTAGGCGACATCGTCTCTGGCAAAGATATGTGAGATAACACAATTAGGACTTCAAAAAAACAATTGAACGTGGAGAGAACAATAAAATTGATGAAGTTAGTTGTGATTGTACCAAACCTTATATTGTTGTAATGTATATCATTCCTCAACGAACTCCTCTATTCGTTGCTCTGACTACGTATTCAACATATAGTTGTGGTCTGGTAAAAAAAAATTTTAAGATATATCTTATTAGTAAAATTAAAATTTCTTTTAATTAGCTCGTTATTTGAGTTGAGTTGATTAATGACACAAGAATTATTAGATATGGTATACTATATGTGAACTTACGTCATTGTGAGAGCACGGCTCCACCTCATGTTTACTATAATGAAGTTCAAATAGTAAAATAGAGTGATCAAATATCAAAATAAATTATCTATCGAGTTCGAGCAACTCAATCATCAAGAATATTTATAGTCTGGTTAAGCTATGCTCGCGATGATTTGTGCATAGTCATTGTAAGTACTGTGAAATTCCTCTTGAATTTCACACATAGTGTAATATTCCGTAGAAAATGAAACTCATGACTGTAATTTAATTCTTCGTGAAAACTAGACTATAGATTGATTCCTCGCGGTTTTGTATAATTCATCGCAAAACCTAATCCAAGTGCAAATTCCTCGCGAGTTGTGTACAATTACTCGTAAAAACTAGTTCAAGTGAAAAATCATCAAGAACTATGTACAATTTCTCATGGAAATGAGACTTAGTGTTTTTTTCTCGAGATATGTGCCAAAATAAAAAACTTTTTTTCAACCTCACAAAAGGTATTTATTGAAAACGGATACCCTAGCTCTAATAGAAGCCTAAAGCACACTTTATTGTACTTTCTCCTACAATCATCATTTCACCCCGGTGCAGTGTGGCACTAGGTTGTGCGTTACTAGCTACTCGTGCAACCCAGCAAATAACCGGGAATGACCGAAATAACTTGTCGGGACATACAACCAAGGGCACTAGGTTGCGCGATACTAGCTACTCGTGCAACCCAGCAAATAACCGGGAATGACCGAAATAACTTGTCGGGACATACCACCAAGGGGCAGCTTAGCGCATTGATTTCGAATTAATTGTATCATCGGAAAATGTATACCACAATTAAGATGTTCCACACCACATCGATAGAGTTTGGCCCAATCCGTTGTGATGTCATGTTTGATATATTTTCCACCAATATTGGCTTGGTAATAATATATTCATATGGAATAGTGTATTTGATACGTAAATTATAAATATAAGTACCATGTGTATGAAAAACATAATAAGTTAAATATGAATATGTTAATGAAATATATTGATCAACAAAATAAATCTTCCAATACCAACGTAAACTTTTAAATTGAAATGGTAACACTTTAAATGTGAATGTGAAACTTTTTAAAAAATTAAAAAATGTAAATCATCCAATAATAAATTATCTAAAAATTCAAATATTACTCTAACAAATACTTATTTTGGAAAATATAAATTAGATCCAAAATATTTCAAATATTATATCCGATCCAAAAAATATCAAAAATTAACGAGAAAAAATTATCTGAACAAAATAAATTATTTATAAAAAATATTAAATCGGATCCAAAGTATTTCTATTAAATATAAATAAAAAAGTAAACAATTCAACAATAAATTATCTAAAAACAATTTATTGTTATTTTTAACAAAAAAAAAAGTATATTTGATCCAAAGTTTGGTGATTTTGCTTCCCAACTTTTATTTGGTATTTGTAGTTCTAATATTTTGATAGTTTTGACAAAAATAATTCTCAATGTTTCCAAAATTTGGTCCATTTGGTTTCAATGTGCAAAGTTAGTCCCATTTGGTTTCAATGTGCAAAGTTGATGTAAAATCAAAGTTTGGGTTCAAATTTTTCATAGTGAAGTATTAATTAAGAAAATAGAGAAGGATTATAATATTGAACTTGTGAAGTGGGTAATAATATGAACAAGTGAAGTATTAATTAAGAAAATAGCATTTAATCCACAAATTACCATAATTAAATTCTACATTTTTATAAATAATAACACTTGAACTAGCAACGGCTAGAAAGTTTGTTCGTCCTTGGTCTACGTTGATCTGGGCCCAGTTAAGGGGTGAAACATTCCGCCTATTTGAAAATCAAATATGTTAATTACTTGAATAAATAAGTATAATATTGAACTTGTGAAATAGGTAATAAGATTAATTAAAGAAATAACACTTAATCCACACATGACCATAATTAAACTCTACATTTCTATGAATAATAACACTTGGACTATCAACGGAAAGAAAGTTTGTTCGTCCTTGATCTACGTGAATCTGGGGCCCAGCTAATAGGTGAAACATTCCGCTTATTTAAAAATCCAATATGTTAATTACTTGAAGAAGTGGGTATAATATTGAACTTGTGAAGTGGGTAATAAGATTAATTAAAGAAATAACACTTAATCCACAAATTACCATAATTAAACTCTACATTTCTATAAATAATAACACTTGGACTATCAAAGGGTAGAAAGTTTGTTCGCCCTTGATCTACATGGATCTGGGGCCCAGCTAACAGGTGAAACATTCCGCCTATTTGAAAATCAAATATGTTAATTACTTGGAGAAGTTGGTATAATATTGAACTTGTGAAGTGGGTAATATGATTAATTAAAGAAATAATAGTTTATCCACAAATTACCATAATTAAACTTTACATTTCTATAAATAATAACATTTGGACTATCAACGGCTAGAAAGTTTGTTCGCCCTTGAGCTACGTGGATCTGGGACCCAGCTAATAGGTGAAACATTCCGCCTATTTGAAAATCAAATATGTTAATTACTTGGAGAAGTTGGTATAATATTTAACTTGTGAAGTGGGTAATTATATTAATTAAAGAAATAACACTTAATCCACACATTACCATAATTAAACTCTATAGATATAAAATTCTATATATAACAACACTTGGAGTCTTGGAGTATCAACAGCTAGAAAGCAAGGGATAGAAGCCATGAAATGGGAAGAAGAAAAGTGTAGATTGCTCATATAGCTAATGCAAAAGAACACATGAAAAGATATTAGAAAAGGAAGAAAGCAATCGAAAAAGCCTCACAAGAATTGTCGATTCTCTGCGGTATAAATGTGGGTATGATCATTTCCTTTCCGAATACGCAGTCATCTGTTTGGCCAAGTGATCCAAAAGTTATAGAGAGATTGATAGCATCTTACGTGGAGAGATCTGAATCCAATAACAGAACATTCGATTTGTCTACTGTCTTCAAAGATCAGACGGTTAAGATTGAAGATGAGATCAGCAAGAAGAGGAAAGCCAAGTACTTTGAATGCGAAAAAATTGTTGATTCCATGTTGGAGATTGAGTTGAATGATATGGCTAGAGTCTTGGTTACAAGGATTCAATCTGTAAAAGAAATGATCAGCAATATAAAGAAATCTAAAGTTCAAGAAAGCAGGGTTTTGTTACCCGGAATGTGGAATTTTGATGGATATGATATGCCGCCTTTAGAGGTGTTGCAACCTTCTGAATTTGGGTTTTACAGCCAGGAGAATGATTTCGTACTGAATAATAATGATGAGCCATGGTTACCGTATTATTGGTCACCGGAATTCGTATCATCGGAGATGCAAAATGATCTAGGGTTTCTTCGCCGTGTCCGGTCCTGTCTCAGATGAGTCAGATTCAAACCCAAACTTTTGAACCGGACATGAATGTCTACGGGCAGAGTTTTGAATGCCACGGAAATCTCGGCGATATAGGGTTTTGGTAGAATTAGGGTTTACCACAAAATAGATTGAGGTTCTTTGTGCAAGATATGTTTGCAACTGAAATCCATGAGTCTATGTCCTGCAAACAAAGTAAACGGTAACATGTTTCCCATCTTTTGTAGGGGTAAGGGCAACCCTTCAAAAGATATAAAAAGTGACATTAGTCAAATAAGAAATTAACTAGAACAACATAAATAAATTGGGATTTATCCGGATTCAATAGACGCGAGAGAGTGTCCAAATAATATGTTGGGACGATCTGCACTTTTCATGGAAAGGGACGATCGACAGTTTGAGTATGATCGACATTGAAGTGACGATCGGTATCAGGTTCCAGTCTTGAGAACAGCAAACTTCGGTGTGACGGTCGATCAACCGAAGGTGTGCACTGAGTGTAGTCGACAAGGATTAGTGGACCTTAACCCTAAAGTCCATATGTAACCATTATATAATGAGTGTCAGCCGTCTTAATGAGAATCATCATTATCTTAGGGTTTATCAGAGAATAGCAGGAGCACGAGGAGTAGGTTTTGGTTTAGAACTTTCTGTTGTGGCTTTTGATTTAAGTTGCACAAGAACTCGATAGTTCTTGTGGTTGTAATCTTTGTGGTATTTTCGTGATAGTGGATTGTCCAAGAGGTGGTCCGTGGTTTTCTCCCAGTACTCGGGTTCCACGTAAAATTTGTTGTGTTTTTTTCCCATTCCGCATCTAGTTTTTGCTAAGTTTAATTAGTAAAACGAATCGTGAAATCCATTAAAAGCTAACAAGTGGTATCGGAGATCTTGGTTATCTGGTTACAGGTGCAGCAGAAGGATTTTTTGCTCAGTGTTCAGATTTCAGAGACGAAAAATAGAGGATTTTAGCGTACCAATGTTAAACTCATGTCAGAAAATTATCCCATCTGGAAGGTGAAGATGGAGGACTTGTTGTCCTCTAAGGATTCGTGGGCGACGATCGATCCGGAAAAACCAGAGGGGGCAGAACTGCAGAAATATAAATCGATGAACAAGAAGGCGCTTGCCTATATTAGGTCGTGGGTCGACCTGTCGTTGTTTCATCATATTGGAGAATTGACAGAACCAAAGGCCATGTGGGACAAACTGCAGAAAATATGTAAGGGAACGAATGTGCAGAACAAAGTTGACACAATTAAGAAACTGGTAAATCTCATATATGTCGATGGGAGTCCGATGGTGGAGCACCTAAATAAGTTTCAGAATTTGGTGAATAAGTTGACTCGGGCCAATTTGAAACTTGATGATGAGTTGCAGGCGTTACTGGTTCTTGGGACATTGCATGATACATGAGAAACACTGGTGGTGACATTGAGTATTTCTACACCAGTATTGTCGCTGTTAGGAATTGTCAAGAGTCTCCTGAATGAAGAAGAAAGGAGAAAAGAAACAAGCAAGGATTGTCAGGGTACTCTGGCCGATGCTACTTATCAACAGGGACTTGGGTCCAGTCGATCGTCAAAACAAAGGAGAAGCAAGTCACGTAGAGGTGACTAGCAGAATGAGGGAAATCCTTCAGGTGGCAAAGGAAGAACATGTTTTTAGTGTTAGGTTGTCGAACACTTGAAGAAAGATTGTGTCCTTTTTAAGAGGTCCCAGGAAGTGCACAAGAAGAAGGGCAAGGAGGAGGCCAACATGGTCGGCTCGCAAGGTGACGAGCTTATTGTCGTGTCTCTGGAAGATGAACTTGTCGTAGGGGGATCAGAGGAGTGGGTCTTTGACTCAGCAGCTTCAAGTCTTATACTGTTGGAGATTTCGGGATGGTGAAGATGAGATATTCTAGTGCATCGCCGATCGTGGGCATCAGATGCATAGAAGTGACGACCAACACGGGGATGAAGCTCGTGTTAAACAAAGTAAGACATATTCTCACATTACGACTAAATTTGCTTTCCGAGAATGTTTTTGATCTTGAAGGCTATATAAGTGTGTGCAGGAATGGCTCGTGGAAGTTGAAGAAAGGGTCACTGGTGGTTGCGAGCGGAGTGCTGCAGCGGACCCTGTACAGATCTTGGGTGTCGACCGTCACGAAGTCAATCGACACAGTGTCGACCGTGGTGAAATCGACCGCCACAACTGAGTATGATGTTTCTCTGGATACATGGCATAAGAGATTAGCCAACTTGGGAGCCGAAGGGCTTAAATATTTGACAAAGGATGGACTTCTGTCGAACGACAACTCTGTGCTGAGCCGATGTAAAGATTGCTTGGAAGGGAAGCAACACAGAGTTGCATTCCAAGTTAAGTCGACCAGAAAATCACAACCACTTGCACTGGTCTACAACGATGTGTGTGGAGAAATGGATGTGGAGACATTCAATTGCAAGAAATATTTCGTATCATTTGTGGATGATGCCACAAGGAAAGCCTGGGTGTATCCGATTCAAACCAAGGATGAGGCGTTCATGAGGTTCAAAGAATTCCAGCATATGGTTGAAAGAGAGACTGGAATGAAGTTGATATGCTTGAGGAGTGATATTGGAGATGAGTATATCTCGTCGGCATTTGATTTGTATTGCAAGGAGAATGGGATCAGACAGGAGAGGACAAAGCTAGGGACACCACAACACAATGGAATAGCCGAACGGCTAAACCAAACACTACTCGATAAGGCGAGATGTATGCTCGCCACTGCAAAGTTGCCGAATAGATTTTGGGGAGAAGCACTGTCGACCGCCTGTTATTTGAGAAACAGGTCCCCTTCGGCATCTATTGATTTTAAGACTCCTGATGAACTTTGGTTCTAGAGAAAACCAAAGTATAATCACTTGAGAGTGTTCGGATGTAAATACCTGGTCCTGAAGGAACAAAGGAAGAAATTGGATTCAAATTCTCAAACTGGAGTATTTATGGAATATGGTGAAAATGAATTTGGCTAAAAGCTTTGGAATTCGATCGAGAAGAAAGTCATAAGATCGAGGGATGTGGTATTCTTCGAGGAAGAAAATATCACCGATGTGACTTCTGGGTCCAAGGGGACGGACCATGTGAACACTGAAAAACCCAGGTCGACTTTGTCGACTGACACTGAGGAAGACCGATCAGCAGTGCCGAGCAACACTAATGATGAAGAGTTGACACCGTTGATCGACATTGCAAATGACGATGGTGCTGATGCTGAAGCACCTACTGAAGCTCCTGAACAAGAGCATGAAGTGCAGATGGATGAATCGAGAAGGAGTACCAGAGCTAGGCATCCTTCTAACAGATATCCATCAAGTGACTATATACTTGTCTCAGAACATGGAGAACCTGAGACATACAAGGAGACCTTGAGTATGAAAGACAGTGACCGATTTAAAAGGGCAATGCAGGAAGAGCTCGCCTAGCTTGAAAAGAATCAGACCTATGAGTTGGTGAAAGCACCGATCGGGAGGAGACCGCTGTCAAACAAGTTGGTTTTCAAGCAGAAATTGGAACCTGATGGGAGATTTCGGTATAAAGTGAGATTAGTGGTGAAGGGTTTTAATCAGAGAAAGGGATTGATTTTGATGAAGTGTTCAGTCTGGTTGTTAAGCTTGTGTCGATCAGAGCGGCTCTGCGCTCGCTGCACAGTTCGACTTGGAGGTCGAACAGATGGATGTGCAGACTTAGGAGGAGTCTATATGGTCTCAAACAGGCACCAAGACAGTGGTACATGAAGTTCGATAACTCCATGAAGGAAAGCAAGTTTGAGCGGTCAAGAGAAGACCACTACATGTGCCGCAAGACCTTCGACAATAACAGATTTATTTTGTTACTTATATATGTCGATGACATATTTTTGATCAGTTAGGATATGAGATTGATCAAGGATTTAAAGGCTCAATTATCAAAAGCACTTGAGATGAAAGACTTGGGGCCGACCAGCAGTGTTCTTGGGATGTCGATCGTCAGAGACAGAGTGACAAGGGAGATTGTTGTTCATCAACAGAGATATGTTGAACAATTGCTGAAAATGTTCAACATGCGGGATGCAAAGGAAGTCAGTATACCGATGAGTGCTCAGCTTCATTTGAGTAAGAGTTCTTGTCCAACCACCAAGGCCGATCAGGAGGAAATGTCGACCGTACCATATGCTTCATTGGTCGGCAGCCTGATGTATTTGATGGTGTGTACAAGACCATACATTGCCTTTGTTGTTGGAGTGCTGAGTAGGTATCTATCGAACCCACGAAATGATCATTGGGAAGCAACCAAGTGGCTTTTTAGATATTTGAAGGGGACCAAGGAGATTGATTTAGGATATCAAGCTGGGGAAGAGTTGAAACTGGAGTGTTTCTGTGATGCAGATTTTGCTGGAGAAATAGAGTCGAGGAAGTCGACCTCAGGGTTTGTATCAGTAATCGGAGGAGCAGCCATTTCTTGGGGTGCTCGGTTACAGAAATGTGTGGCCTTGCCGACCACAGAAGCAGAGTATATGGCAATCACGGAGGCTGGAAAAGATATAGTGTGGTTGAAGAGGTGGCTATCACAGATCGGTTTTGCTATGGAACCGATCATACATTGTGACAGTCAGAGTGCACTAGAGCTCACTAAGAACCCAAGATTCCAGTCCAGAACGAAACATGTGGCACTGGATTAGAGATGCAGTGATTGAGAAGACTTTCCAGTTGAGAAAAATACACACTCAGAAAAATCCAGCAGATATGCTCACCAAGATGGTGAGTACGAAGAAGCATTAGTTCTGTTTCAGACAGGTTGGGCTGGGACAGATTGGAAAGACTTATCATTGATTGGCAAGGCGCTCTAGGGCTGGAGGAGGAGATTGTTGGGATGATCAGCACTTTTCATGGAATGGGACGATCGACAGTCTGAGTATGATCGACATTGAAGTGACGATCGGTACCAGGTTCCAGCCTTGAGAACAACAAGCTTCGGTGTGACGGTAGATCAATCGAAGAAGTGCACTGAGTGGAGTCGACAAGGATTAGTAGACATTAACTCTTAAGCCCACCTGTAACCATTATATAACGGGTGTCAGCCGTCTTATTGAGAATCATCATTATCTCAGGGTTTATCAGAGAATAGCAGGAGCACGATGAGTAGGATCTGGTTTAGTACTTTATGTTGTGGCTTTTGATTTAAGTTGCACAAAAACTCGATAGTTCTTGTGGCTATAATCTTTGTGTTATTTTCGTGATAGTGGATTGACCAAGAGGTGGTCCGTGGTTTTCTCCGGGTACTCGGGTTTCATGTAAAATTTGTTGTGTTTTTTTTCCCATTCCGCATCTAGTTTTTGCTAAGTTTAATTGGTAAAATGTATCGTGAAATCCATTAAAAGCTAACATAATATAGTTCATAAGAGAAATCACATTGAAAAGATTAGGCTAAATCCTTACTTACGATATCGCTTACCCAATAAACTAGAACATTTGTATTTCTACAACGAATTAAAGACAATATTTCAATACTTCCATTCAAATCGAACTAACCTTGGTCGGATCAAGATTTGTTTCAATGTATTTGGTAGTGCTCGAATAATATATTGATCTTTTTTTGTCGTCTGAGCCGAATACGCTTTTATACCATAGTTTTTTTGTCTAAACCAGTAAAGATCAATCTGAAAGGCATCTGGAGCTTCGACATCATGATGAAAAATCATAAATAGAGAAAGAAAAGTTTATTGATATTAAATACGACTATTATGTCAATTCTAATAAGTAAACTTTTCTTTCTAAATTTATCGTTTATCATCACTTTGTGCAACGACTGAGATTAAAATCAACATAACGAACTCAAGTTCCAATTTAAGAGCATGCTCACTTGTAGTCACAAGAAAGGAATAAACTAACAATAAGCATATTGATCACAATAAGATCCATACTATGAGTTTTTGACAGAGAAGTCTATAAAATTTTAAAAAGGATACTATGAAAGAATGCTACAGTTATAACACAAAATATTGGTTTCAACTACTAGAAGTTTAGTCATATGTAATGTTCTGGAAACATGAACATAAGATTCTATATGCTGGAGAGATGATAGACTATACTTTTTTACTATTGATTTTTTAGGGATATGTAAGGTATCACTAATATAATATTTTCAAACTGTTGGAAATATTATTTTTGAATATGCATCAAGAATAGTGGAAGCTTGAAGATAAGAGCATATAGACAAATTTGCATTCAGATTGAGTGTAAGAAATTGTTGGATGAATGTAAATATTCTCTTACATTCAATAGTTGTAATAAGAACAAGGCACACAGGACCATGATACTGCATTAGCCTAAAACCAAACGAAACAGAGACAATTTTGGATGTCTGCTTCTTGCGGCTTGCTCTTTGCAATTAACTTTGAACAGTTTTTTAAAAAAAGATGTATCAATTTCATGGTATATGTTGTTTATAAAGAAATATGAATGTATTCCTTTTCAATGTTTAATAAACAAGAATCAACAAGAGTTCAGCTAGAACATCTCATTTGCACATAATTTTTTGTGAAATTCGATCAAAACAAAGAAGCATCACGAAAATAAGTGAATATACCAATTGAAAGACCTTAATCAAAATCATAGTCAAACTCCTAAAAAGGGAGGGAAGTTACCAATGCAGGTGGTAGGCGCAGTCGATTAAGAGAGCTTTCGGAAGAAATTCTGATCTATTGATTCAAAATCATGGTCCTACAACATACGGTAGAGAAGCTCACGCGATGCAATGGAGGAGAAATGAAGTAATGCTTAACACTTCGGAATATATTATTAAGTTACCACATTGGCTAATGCGACAACAATCGAAGCCGATTACCTCTCGTGATCCAAACTTAATTGAATAATTTCCGATTCATGCCAATTCGGCAACGTCCAGATATTTCCTATGCACTGATGCAGGCTCGAATCCTGTAATATCACAAAGGAGGATGAATGCGGCATGGAGAGCGATGAAACCGAGGCCAGCATTGTAGTATATCAAACTGCTTGAGAGATGATGAGAGCGGGAGAATTTATTTGTAATTTTATCCTATTCCCAACTTATTATAAATATATTAAAAATACAAAAATTTTCTTTAAAGCAACGATTTAATACATATATAATTTGTATTGGAATTTTAGGTATAAATGGATATTTTGATGTTATTGTTGTCAAATCCTATTTGATTTTTAACATATATACTTAGTCTTATTAATATCTTTGTAAGTTGCAAGTAATAGAATGGAAACTCTTTTACATCTGTATAAATTAGGCACGTTTGGAACATCGTTTGATAGATAGCGGTGACATTAGATAATTGTATAGTGTTGTGAGGTGAACTAATCGTAATTTAAAAAATTGTTTTTTAAACAACGATGCAATGATCGTGATGTCATAAAATGACTTTTTTACCTCTATTTTTAAATAATTGTGTATAACTTAAAAATTAAATTTTATATTATTTTAAAATAAATTAGTTATCTCAAAAACTATATATTTTAAATTATTATATATATTTTTATAATTTGAACATGTAATTGATAGAATATAACAAGTTATTAATCAAAATTATTTAAACAAAATTAACTATAATTTAACGAGGGTAAAATTGATATTTAGAAGGTGCGTTCTGGTGGTAGTTCGGTTAAATCAACTGTGAACTTACCGCTTTTTATGTGGTCGCCCAAACATAGTTATTAATGATGTTTGGTTAAAATAGATTATAATTATGACATGTTAACTGCACCGGGCGGTGGACTGTCATTCCAAACAACATCATTGTAATGTTGTTTTGATTTTTCCTCTACGCTCTTTGATTCGAGCTGTTTGCGAACTACTTCTCTTGCTCCTTTTTTTAAATGGCATCGGCTCTAGCAAACCATACTAAAGATATGTGAGATAACGCCAATTAGGACTTGGAAAAAAGGATTGCATGTGGAGAGAACAATAAAATTGACGAAGTTAGTTGTGAATGTACCAAACCTTATATTGTTGTAATGTATATCATTCCTCACAAACTCGTATATTCGTTCTTGGTCAAATAATATTTTAAGATATATTTTATTAGTGATTTTAACATTTCTTTTAATTAGCTCGTTATTTGAGTTGAGTTGATCAGGGACAAAGAATTATGAGGTTGGACATATGAGCGACGTCATCGTTAGAGCAAAATACTACCTGGATATTCATTATAATGAAGTTCAATTGGGAAAATAGAGTGATCAAGTATCAAAATAAATCATCTATAGAAGCTTCGAGCAATTGAATCATCATGAATACTTAAAGTCAGGTTAAGCTATTCTCGCGATGAATTGTGCACAGTCGTTGTTAGCTATTCACAGTCGCAACTCGTGACTATAATGTAATTCGTAACAAAAAACAAAGTGCAGATAGATTATGATGACGTTCCTCCACATTTCCAGCCAACTTATTTGGCTAACGTGTGGGGGTGGGTGGCCAACCCCATGAGTGTTTCCGGTGAGAGGTTTTTCCTCCTCAATCTCCTATAAAGGAGAACTTCATTATACTTCAGAATCATCTCATCCCACAACTTCTTCTCTACATTGAGAGAAAAGATTAGGAGAGAAATAAGGAAGAAAATTTTTCTTCCCTAATCGTGTTTTCGGAAAGTTTTTGGAAGAGTGTGTAATATTTAAGAATATTTCCTAAATATTCGGGGAGTCTCAAAATAGTTGAGGGTAGTCGGAGTGTTGAATCAACACTGTTTTACCGCCTATTTTGGGGTATTTTTACTCTAAAAATTTATATAGGGTAAATTCTCTTTATATACCTACTATAGGTAATAGTAGAAGTTTGTCTGGTGAGATCCATTGACTAACCATGTTTTGGGTGAACCACATTAAATTTTGTTGTCTATTTATTTATCATATTTGCATCGTCGATACCTCGATTTCATAATTTCCACTGTGCAACCCCAAGAGATTCCTCACAAGTTTTGTCCTCGTAAAAATCAATACAAGTGCAAATTTCTCGCGAGCTGTGTACAATTTCTGGAGGTTATCCGAGGTGAAATTATGATTTGATAGGAAAGTGCACTCAACTGTACTCTGGGCTTGTATTTGAGTTACAATATTCGTTTTCTATAAATATCAGTTTCAAAGACTAAAAACAGTTAGAAATTTTGGCACACGTCTCAAGAAAAGTCATAATTTGTTACAATGTAAATTTGTTGCGTCCTATGTACAATTATTCACGAAAACTCATATGCATCATTCTCGTGAAAATCCATTGTTCATAAATTTGGATCAAACTTCAATTTCCACGCGACTTTCATCTCTTAGTTGAAATCTAGTCAAATTCCACTCTGAAAGTACTTAATAAAATATAACCAAATGCTTTTGTAAAAGGAATTGAAGATAGCCGTTGGAATCCCCCTCTGCAGAAGGACTCCCACTTTCAGCTATCATCTGCAAAGATAACAAGTCAATACATTAATGGCTTATACCGAAATAGAGTAGATTCGTTGATGGCATGTTCTGTATATATATATAATGCAGTGATTCACAAGAAGCAAGCTTTGTAAAATGTATTTATAACTTAGCTATTCAAATCGTATACAGATTACAGTTTCTTACCTTACAAAGCTAGCTACAATTCCTTTGTATTCTTAACATGGTATCGGAGCACACCCCTGCTTCACCTCTTCCACAATAAAACCACCTTCTTCCTCATTGCTT
This sequence comes from Utricularia reniformis, assembly GCA_009725065.1. Lineage (NCBI taxonomy): Eukaryota > Viridiplantae > Streptophyta > Magnoliopsida > Lamiales > Lentibulariaceae > Utricularia > Utricularia reniformis. The sequence continues at coordinate 51,634 of RWGZ01001353.1, read as the reverse complement.
TGCCCTGAAACAATAGCCATGGGCGAGAACAAAGAGCTCACAACAGAAGGCAATGATTCAAGCAAAATGTTGCATCCTTCCTCTCCCTACTTCGTTGGATCAGGAGATATGAATGATATCATCCTAGCTCCACCATTCACTGGAAACAATTACGCCAACTGGTCCAGAAGCGTCACGCTTAATCTATCCTCGAGAAACAAACTAGGATTCATCACTTGTGAGATACCAGAACCACCAACAACAGATCCAATGTTTCCAGCATGGCGCCACTGCAATAACCTCCTTGTATCTTGGCTACTCCGTTCCCTAAGTGAGCCCATATCCTCCACAATGTTTTATAAAAGAACAGCAAAAGAAATCTGGATAAGTTTACACCACAGATAATCTCAAGCTGATGACACAAGAGTATGCACAATACAGTAGGAACTTGGAAAACTTGAGCAAGGCGAACTACCTGTTCATGACCTCTTCACCAAACTCAATGCTTTGTGGGAAGAACTATCCAACTCACGGCCAATGCCGCACTGTACTTGTGGCAAATGTAACTCAAAATGCTTTGAAGCATTTCACAATCAAGTTGAGAAAGACAAACTCTTCAAGTTCTTAAATTCTCTCAACAATGAATATGGAGCGTTAAGATCCCAACTACTCCTCAGGAAGCCTTTTCCCACCATAGATGAGGTCTACAACTCAATACATCAGGAGGAACAGAGACTTAAACGCCCGATTCTTACACTACCAGTCGATGCTTCGGCTCTAATGACCAAGGCAGAACCACAAAAAACAATCCCCAAGAAGAAATGCATCAACTGTGGTCTAACTAATCATACCATTGAACAATGCTACAAGATCATAGGGTATCACAAGGATCACAAGGGCAAACGAACAAAAGGTAACAAGCCATATAATACCTCTTATGCATCCAATGTCACAATGCAAGAAAATTCTACATCCGAGAGTGACATGGCATCAATCACAAATGGTCAACTCAAGGCTCTTCTTCAACGTATCCCGCAGCCAGGATCAACTTCAAACCTGAACAACAACGCATCAGAAATCAAGAATCAGGATGCATTTGCTGGTAAACTATCTAATAACACATAATGGATAATTGATTCAGGGGCAACGAGCACATGTGCTCCAACTTGTCACTGTTCGACACCATTTTTCAAACTCACACCACTGTAAAGTTCCCCAACGGACTTACAGTGCCAGTCACACACTCTGGCACCATTCGTCTCAACAAACACATAAACCTACACAATGTTTTGTTCATCCCAAGTTTTAAAGTCAACCTCATTTCAGTCCATAAACTCATTGTCAAAAACAATATAAATGTCATTTTTGCTACTAACAATTTCATATTTCAGGACTCGTCTATATGGACGACGATTGGTACGGGTAGAAATCAGAACAACCTTTATTTCTTTGATCAAGTTTTCTATGCTCAGGTTGATATGCGTAAAAACATTCACAAACTTGATACTATTTCTAAATTTGATACATCTAATATTTTTGGAAATGTTCATTCAAATAATATGATGACTCATAACCCCAAAACATATCCTTTCGATCTATGGCACCATAGACTTGGACATGCATCACATGAAGTATTGTCACACATTTACAAGCATGCACCCATTGTCAAAAGTTTGGTTGATAAAATATCTGTTACATTCCCTAGAGCTAAATTAAGACGCATATCTTTTCCTTTAAAAAACATGACCGTTTTTGAGATTTTTACACTTATACACATTGACACTTGGGGACCCTATAAACATGAAGGCATAAATTGACATCACTTCTTCCTCACCATAGTGGAAGAAGCCTCTAGATGTACATGGACCTACCTAATGAAACACAAAAGCGAAGCTGCACAAATTATTCCCTCTTTTGTGAGCATGGTAAAAACACAATACAACAAAGAGATCAAACTTATCCGAAGCGACAACGCTCCAGAATACAAACTAAACAATTTCTATGCTCAAAAGGGTGTCATTCATCAAACCTTATGTGTTGACACTGCCCAACAAAATGGAAAAGTAGAAAGGAAATACCAACACTTACTTAATGTCTCCTGAGCTCTTCTTTTTTAATCAAATTTACCCATCCGCTTTTGGAGCCAAGCAATCCTCACTGCCACTCACATAATTAATAGACTCCCTATAAAAACCTTGAACTTCTTAACCCCTTATGAAAAGTTAACAGGAAAGTTACCATCATATGACCACCTTCGAGTATTTGGATCATTAGCTTTTGTTTCCACCCTTAAACGCAATCGCAGCAAATTTGATCCTAGAGCTCGAACATGCATCTTCATCAGGTATCCTGCCAATATAAAAGGATATCAGTTATATGATTTAGATACCAATGAAATCTTCATCTCCAGGGATGTCTTATTTCATGAAAACATTTCTCCTTTCTCAAGAAATCATATACCTCATCTTAACTCTTCATCTCTCGGTCTCTCTAATCCAATTTCAGAGTATAGAGAGAATGTTTATAGCTTTTGTGACAGGGAAGAAGAAAAGGATATAATATTTGACCAAATACCTCTACAACAAATATCCATAGTTGATGATCAAAGAGTCTCTCCTGAGTTAACATCAAACATGAATATGGAAAAAGAAAGCATCACTCATGCAAGATCTTCTCGGAATCGAAGATTACCTTCTTTTCTAGCAGATTATCATCATGAAATAAGCGAGCCACCAGCTCACTCATCAACCAGTCATCCACTAAGCAATTTCATCAGCAAGGAACGACTATCACCGGTTTTTGCCTCATTTACCTCAAAACTTGATTGGATTACCAAACCACATACTTATCTGGAAGCTGCAAAGGAACCCCATTGGGTCACGGCAATGAATTCAGAGCTCCTAGCCTTAAAAGAAAACAAAACATGGTCAGTTGATGCAATACCAATTCGCCAACATACAGTAGGAAGTAAATGGGTATTCAAGACAAAGATTGATGCAAATGGGAACGTAGAACGCTATAAAGCGAGGCTCGTCGCAAAGGGATACAGTCAAATTAAGGGATTCGATTATAATGATACGTTCAGCTCAGTAATCAAACACACTACAGTCCGCTTATTCCTATCACTGGCAGCATCACAAAAATGGTCTCTTAAGCAACTAGATATAAACAACGCCTTCCTCAACGGAGAATTAGAAGACGAATTATATATGGATGCTCCCCCTGGTTACTCACTACAAGGAATATGTCCACCTAACTGCAAATTGGTATGCAAGCTGAGAAAGGCTATCTATGGATTAAAGCAGGCTTCAAGATCATGGAACTCAAGGTTGGAAGCTGCCTAGCGCTCTTAGTATATGTGGACGACATACTCGTTGGATGTAATTTACATACTGCTCTCAATGAAATAGTGGAATATCTCAAGGGGCAATTCAAGCTAAAAGATTTAGGGTACCCAAGATACTTTATAGGACTCGAGATATCTCAATCTCAAGGTAACATAAATGTTTGCCAAAGGAAGTACTCTCTGGATTTGCTACAAGAATTTGGACTCCTAGGATGTTAACCAGCAGCCACACCAATTGAAGCAGGGCAAGTCATGACCAACGAAGTAGAAGAACCACTATCTGATCCTACACCTTATAGAAAACTAATTGGAAAACTGATATACTTAGCCTTTACACGCCCTGATATAAACTACGATGTTCAAGTTCTATCACAGTTCATGAGCAGCCCAACCAAGTCTCATCTGCATGCAGTCTTTAGAGTACTAAAGTATCTAAAGGGAGCCCCTGGAAAAGGTTTGATTTTTCATAACACTAATGACTTGCAGTTAAGAGCTTTTAGTGACAGTGATTGGGCTAAATGTGATAAAAGTGGAAGATCAGTAACAGGATACTATGTGATTCTTGGCCAAGACATGATATGTTGGAGTCCAAGAAACATGCAATTGTGGCTAGGAGTTCTACGAAAGCAGAATATCTGGCGATGGGGTCCTTAGCTTGTGAACTAACATGGTTAGGCAATTTAATGGGATCATTCAAGATCAAGATTAAGCAACCTATCTCGTTGTTTTGCGATAATCAGTCTGCTATTCAGATATCCTACAATCCAATTTTACACGAAAGAACGAAGCACTTTCAACTAGATTGGCACTAAATCAGGGAAAAAGTTGCAGACAAAACTATAGTATTCAGATATATACAGTCGAAAGAACAAATGGCCGATATATTTACTAAGGGTCTTAGTGCAAGACAACATCAGTACCTTGTTGACAAGATGAGCATGTTTGATATACATGCTCATCTTGAGGAGGGGTGTAAAAGGAATTGAAGATAGCCGTTGAAATTCCCCTCTGCAGAAGGACTCTCACTTTCAGCTATCATCGGCAAAGATAACAAGTCAATGCATTAATGGCTTATACCGAAATAGAATAGATTCGTTGATGGCATGTTTTATATATATATGTAATGCAGTGCTTCACAAGAAGCAAGCTTTGTAAAATGTATTGATAACTTAGATATTCAAATCGTATACAGATTAAGTTTCTTACCTTACAAAGCTAGCTACAATTCCTTTGTATTCTTAACATCTTTTCTTCTAGTTCCGACTCTGAATCCCCTAATAAAATATAACCAAAGGCCTCAAGTTCTATGAATGCCTTGTGTTATGATCTAAGAATAGCCCTAATGATCCGGTTGTAAATGTCTTCGAGTCATTGGCCACCCCGTATCATAAAGACTCCATGGAGCTCCCTGAGAAGTCTATATTTTCCGACTATGTCCTTTAATGCTGGAGTTCCCAAGACCAGATACTAGTCCCTCGGTGGTGCACAGTGTTGTTGGAGCGCCTTCTAAATGAGCATCGATTGCCTTTGTTTTTCGGTTGAACTCGAATTTAATTTGATGTCGGAGCCTTCATCATATTTGCTTCAAGTGCCTTTGTTTTGAAGTTTGATTACAAAATTTCATATTTTAAAAAGTTTCCTAATATATCCACCATTGCAAAAAAACTATCATACAAATGATGGAGATCTTAAATTTCATCTACCCTAATATGATACTAATAAATTAACTATACCATTATTTTAAGTTGAAATGTTTATATAGGAATATAAATATTTAATATATCTTGAATCAATTTTAGAATAAAAAATCATAATAATAATATTAGTAATATGATTCTTATTAAAATATAAAATTATAAATCACATCATTTTGTAGATTTTTAACTTACAACTATTTAATACTTTTAAAATCATTGTTATTTATAATTAAATAAGTTCTGAATAATTATCTATATAAAAAATTCAATAAAAAGTAAAAAGTGTGTTGGATTTGAAAATCGTGTGAACTTAAAATTAAGACTCTCTTTAACGACGGATAAGATCGTATGAAAATCCGACTTTGTCCACTTCTCTCTCCTCCATATGGGCACCCATGGTTACATAGGCGCCCGTATTTCCACGGAACAATACGTTCCGCGGACAAGGGTTTGGGCGCCCCTTGTCCGATGACATATTGTTCATTGATTATTTTAATTTTTTTTTAAATATAACTTTTAATTATATAATAAATAAATATATTAAATATAAATATTATAAAATTTATAATTTTATTTTAATAATATAAATACGTAATTTTAGGTAAAATTGAACCATTTCGAAATCGAAATATTAAAAATGAATACGAAGCAATGAAAATAAATAGAATCAAAATAATAAAATATAATATATATAACAATATAAATTTTAAAAAATAATATTTAATCATCTAGATTATCGAAATTTAAAATATTAAAATTAATTATATAATAATATTTATTGATAAATTGAATAATAAATAAATTAAATTGATAAAATAGAAAGATAAAATAAAATTTGAAAATAGAAGATATGTGGATGAAAAAGAAATAAATAATTATACGGATAATGAAAAATTTTAGATGTAAAAAAAATATAATTTTAATACGAGAGAAATTTATACTATTGAAATAAATTTATACACGAAATGATTTTAGGTTGTGATAGATATTCATAGATAGGACGGGGAGTATTTTGATTTTTGCGTGGAGTAATAAGTGGGCGATTTGCGTATTGCTGTCAGTGGGCGAAGGATTGAAGAAATGACGCGAATTGGGTTCGATCTCGCGTTTATTTTAGCATTTGGATCGTTTCTTTTTTTCTCGACAGTCAGTGCAGATCTCGTCATTTCCAAGCTCGATCGCCGGGTGTGTACAATTAATTACAAGTTTCTTAGCGAGGAACTTGCTTTCATTTTGTATTTTGGGGAATGTAGTAAATTCTCAGAGGATTAGATGCTTTAGAAACATGCCAGGATTGATCTTGTGTCGAACTTGTGGGATTTGTTTTGTTGGCCTATTACCATGAATTCCTTAGCTTTCTTTGTTATTCATATAGTTTGGTTTTTTATTAATTTTTATTTGTATAATATGTTTTTGCAGATTGATTTATCATCACATGTAGTGCGAACTACTGTATCCCTGAAGGTACCCTAGCCTTTTTCCATTATTGGTTATTTGCTTAATTATTCCGCTAGCTTTTGTATGATATAGTGGCTTGCGCAGCTTATCTCANAGACGAGATTCTGATTGTGGGATTGGGAAAAAACAACAGAAATCGCAGCAAAGAACAAGAAGAGAGACAATGTAAAAGGAATTGAAGATAGCCGTTGGAATTCTCATCTGCAGGAGGACTCCCACTTTCAGCTATCATATGCAAAGATAACAAGTCAATGCATTAATGACTTATACCAAAATAGAATAGATTTGTTGATGGCCTGTTGTGTATATATATGTAATGCAGTGCTTCACAAGAAGCAAGCCTTGTAGATTGTATTGATAACTTAGCTATTCAATTGAATACAGATTAAGTTTTCTTACCACACAAAGCTAACTGCAATTCCTTTTGCATTCTTAACATGGTATCGGAGCATCTCCCTGCTTCACATCTTTCACACTAAAACCACCTCCTTCCGCATTGCTTTGCCCTGAAACAACAGCCATGGGCGAGAACAAAGAGCTCACAACAGAAGGAATGATTCAAGCAAAATATTGCATCCTTCCTCCCCCTACTTCGTTGGATCAGGAGATATGAATGATATCATCCTAGCTCCACCATTCACTGGAAACAATTACGCCAACTGGTCCAGAAGCGTCACGCTTAATCTATCCTCGAGAAACAAGCTAGGCTTCATCACTGGTGAGATCCCAGAACCACCAGCAACAGATCCAATGTTTCCAGTATGGCGCCGCTGCAATGACCTCCTTGTATCTTGGCTACTCCGTTCCCTAAGTGAGCCCATATCTTCCACAATGTTTTATAAAAGAACTGCAAAAGAAATCTGGATAAGTTTGCACCACAGATACTCTCAAGCTGATGACACAAGAGTATGCACCATACAGCAAGAACTTGGAAAACTTGAACAAGGCGAACTACCTGTTCATGACCTCTTCACCAAACTCAATGCTTTGTGGGAAGAACTATCCAACTCACGGCCAATGCCGCACTGTACTTGTGGCAAATGTAACTCAAAATGCTTTGAAGCATTTCACAACCAAGTTGAGAAAGACAAAGTCTTCAAGTTCTTAAATTCTCTCAACAATGAATATTGAGCGTTAAGATCTCAACTACTCCTAAGAAAGCCCTTTCCCACTATAGATGAGGTCTACAACTCAATACATCAGGAGGAGCAGAGACTTAAACGCCCGATTCTTACACTACCAGTCGAAGCTTCAGCACTAATGACCAAAGCAGAACCACAAAAACCATTCCCCAAGAAGAAATGCATCAACTGTGGTCTAACTAATCATACCATTGAACAATGTTACAAGATCATAGGGTATCCCAAGGTTCACAAGGGCAAACGAACAAAAGGTAACAAGGCATATAATACCTCTTATGCATCCAATGTCGCAATGCAAGAAAATTCCACATCCGAGAGTGACATGGCATCAATCACAAATTCCCAACTCAAGGCTCTTCTTCAACATATCCCGCAGCTAGGATCAACTTCAAACCTGAACAACAACGCATCAGAAATCAAGAATCAGGATGCATTTGCTGGTAAACTATCTAATAACACAGAATGGATAATTGACTCAGGGGCAAGCGAGCACATGTGCTCCAACTTGTCCCTGTTCGACACCATTTTTCAAACTCACACCACTGTAAAGTTCCCCAACGGACTTACAGTGCCAGTCACACACTCTGGCACCATTCGCCTCAACAAACACATAAATCTACACAATGTTTTGTTCATCCCAAGTTTTAAAGTCAACCTCATCTCAGTCCATAAACTCATTGTCACAAACAATATAAATGTCATTTTTGCTGTTAACAATTGCATATTTCAAGACTCATCTACATGGACGACGATTGGTACGGGTAGACTTCAGAACAACCTTTATTTCTTTGATCAAGTTTTCTATGCTCAGGTTGATATGCGTAAAAACATTCATAAACCTGATACTATTTCTGGACTTGATACATCTAATGTTTTGGGAAATGTCCATTCAGACAATATGCTTACTCATCCTTTCGATCTATGGCACCATAGACTTGGACATGTATCACATGAAGTATTGTCACACATTCACAAGCATGCACCCACTGTCAAAAGTTTGATTGATAAAATATGTGTTACATGCCCTAGAGCTAAATTAAGACGCACATCATTTCCTTTAAAAAGCATGACTGTTTTTGAGAATTTTACACTTATACACATTGACACTTGGGGACCCTATAAACATGAAGGCATAAATGGACATCACTTCTTCCTCACCATAGTGGAAGAAGCCTCTAGATGTACATGGACCTACCTAATGAAACACAAAAGCGAAGCTGCACAAATTATTCCCTCTTTTGTGAGCATGGTAAAAACACAATACAACAAAGAGATCAAACTCATCCGAAGCGACAACGCTCCAGAATACAAACTAAACAATTTCTATGCTCAAAAGGGTGTCATTCACCAAACCTCATGTGTTGACACTGCCCAACAAAATGGAAAAGTGGAAAGGAAACACCAACACTTACTCAATGTCGCCCGAGCTCTCATTTTTCAAGCAAATTTACCCATCCGTTTTTGGAGCCAAGCAATCCTCACTGCCACTCACATAATTAATAGACTTCATATAAAAACCTTGAACTTCTTAACCCCTTATGAAAAATTAACAGGAAAGTTACCATCATATGACCACCTTCGAGTATTTGGATCTTTAGCTTTTGTTTCCACCCTAAACGCAATCGCAGCAAATTTGAACCTAGAGCTCGAACATGCATCTTCATCGGGTATCCTGCCAATATAAAAGGATATCAGTTGTATGATCTAGATACCAATGAAATCTTCATCTCCAGGGATGTTTTATTTCATGAAAACATTTTTCCTTTCTCAAGAAATCATATACCTCATCTTAACTCTTCATCTCTCAGTCTCTCTAACCCAATTTTAGAGTATAGAGAGAATACCTATAACTTTTGTGACAGGGAAGAAGAACATGATACAATATCTGACCAAATGCAGCGACAACAGATACCTTTAGGTGATGAACAAAGAGCCTCTCCTGAGCTCACATCAAACACTAATATGGAAAAAGAAAGCATCATTCATGCAAGACCTTCTCGGAATCGAAGATTACCTTCTTTTCTAGCAGATTATCACCATGAAATAAGCGAACCACCAGCTCACTCGTCAACCAGTCACCCACTAAGCAATTTCATCAGCAAGGAACGACTATCTCCGGTTTTTGCCTCATTTACCTCAAAGCTTGATCGGATTACCGAACCACAGACTTATCTGGAAGCTGCAAAGGAACCCCATTGGGTCACGGCAATGAATTCAGAGCTCCTAGCCCTAAAAGAAAACAAAACATGGTCAGTTGCTGCAATACCAATTCGCCAACATACAATAGGAAGTAAATGGGTATTCAAGACAAAGATTGATGCAGATGGAAACATAGAACGCCATAAAGCGAGGNCTGCAAAAGAAATCTGGATAAGTTTGCACCACAGATACTCTCAAGTTGATGACACAAGAGTATGCACCATATAGTAGGAACTTGGAAAACTTGAACAAGACGAACTACCTGTTCATGACCTCTTCACCAAACTCAATGCTTTGTGGGAAGAACTATCCAACTCACGGCCAATGCCGCACTGTACTTGTGGCAAATGTAACTCAAAATGCTTTGAAGCATTTCACAACCAAGTGGAGATAGACAAAGTCTTCAAGTTCTTAAATTCTCTCAACAATGAATATGGAGCGTTAAGATCTCAACTACTCCTAAGGAAGCCCTTTCCCACTATAGATGAGGTCTACAACTCAATACATCAGGAGGAGCAGAGACTTAAACGCCCGATTCTTACACTACCAGTCGAAGCTTCAGCACTAATGACCAAAGCAGAACCACAAAAACCATTCCCCAAGAAGAAATGCATCAACTATGGTCTAACTAATCATACCATTGAACAATGCTACAAGATCATAGGGTATCCCAAGGATCACAAGGGCAAACGAACAAAAGGTAACAAGGCATATAATACCTCTTATGCATCCAATGTCGCAATGCAGGAAAATGCCACATCCGAGAGTGACATGGCATCAATCACAAATGCTCAACTCAAGGCTCTTCTTCAACATATCCCGCAGCCAGGATCAACTTCAAACCTGAACAACAACGCATCAGAAATCAAGAATCATGATGCATTTGCTGGTAAACTATCTAATAACACAGAATGGATAATTGACTCAGGGGCAAGCGAGCACATGTGCTCCAACTTGTCTCTGTTCGACATTATTTTTCAAACTCACACCACTGTAAAGTTCCCCAACGGACTTACAGTGTCAGTCACACACTCTGGCACCATTCGCCTCAACAAACACATAAATCTACACAATGTTTTGTTCATCCCAAGTTTTAAAGTCAACCTCATCTCAGTCCATAAACTCATTGTCACAAACAATATAAATGTCATTTTTGCTGTTAACAATTGCATATTTCAAGACTCATCTACATGGACGACGATTGGTACGGGTAGACTTCAGAACAACCTTTATTTCTTTGATCAAGTTTTCTATGCTCAGGTTGATATGCGTAAAAACATTCATAAACCTGATACTATTTCTGGACTTGATACAGCTAATGTTTTGGGAAATGTCCATTCAGACAACGTGCTTACTCATCCTTTCGATCTATGGCACCATAGACTTGGACATGCATCACATGAAGTATTGTCACACATTCACAAGCATGCACCCACTGTCAAAAGTTTGGTTGATAAAATATGTGTTATATGCCCTAGAGCTAAATTAAGACGCACATCATTTCTTTTAAAAAGCATGACTGTTTTTGAGAATTTTACACTTATACACATTGACACTTGGAGACCCTATAAACATGAAGGCATAAATGGACACCACTTCTTCCTCACCATAGTGGAAGAAGCCTCTAGATGTACATGGACCTACCTAATGAAACACAAAAGCGAAGCTGCACAAATTATTCCCTCTTTTGTGAGCATGGTAAAAACACAATACAACAAAGAGATCAAACTCATCCGAAGCGACAACGCTCCAGAATACAAACTAAACAATTTCTATGCTCAAAAGGGTGTCATTCACCAAACCTCATGTGTTGATACTGCCCAACAAAATGGAAAAGTGGAAAGGAAACACCAACACTTACTCAATGTCGCCCGAGCTCTCATTTTTCAAGCAAATTTACCCATCCGTTTTTGGAGCCAAGCAATCCTCACTGCCACTCACATAATTAATAGACTTCCTATAAAAACCTTGAACTTCTTAACCCCTTATGAAAAATTAACAGGAAAGTTACCATCATATGACCACCTTCGAGTATTTGGATCTTTAGCTTTTGTTTCCACCCTAAACGCAATCGCAGCAAATTTGAACCTAGAGCTCGAACATGCATCTTCATCGGGTATCCTGCCAATATAAAAGGATATCAGTTGTATGATCTAGATACCAATGAAATCTTCATCTCCAGGGATGTTTTATTTCATGAAAACATTTTTCCTTTCTCAAGAAATCATATACCTCATCTTAACTCTTCATCTCTCGGTCTCTCTAACCCAATTTCAGAGTATAAAGAGAATATCTATAACTTTTGTGACAGGGAAGAAGAACAGGATACAATATCTGACCAAATACATCGACAACAGATACCCTTAGGTGATGAACAAAGAGCCTCTCTTGAGCTAACATCAAACACGAATATGGAAAAAGAAAGCATCACTCATGCAAGACCTTCTCGGAATCGAAGATTACCTTCTTTTCTAGCAGATTATCACCATGAAATAAGCGAACCACCAGCTCACTCATCAACCAGTCATCCACTAAGCAATTTCATCAGCAAGGAACGACTATCTCCGGTTTTTGCCTCATTTACCTCAAAGCTTGATCGGATTACCGAACCACAGACTTATCTGGAAGCTGCAAAGGAACCCCATTGGGTCACGGCAATGAATTCAGAGCTCCTGGCCCTAAAAGAAAACAAAACATGGTCAGTTGCTGCAATACCAATTCGCCAACATACAGTAGGAAGTAAATGGGTATTCAAGACAAAGATTGATGCAGATGGGAACGTAGAACGCTATAAAGCGAGGCTCGTCGCAAAGGGATACAGTCAAATTAAGGGATTCGATTATAATGATACGTTCAGCCCAGTAGTCAAACACACCACAGTCCGCTTATTCCTATCATTGACAGCATCACAAAGATGGTCTCTTAAGCAACTAGATATAAACAACGCCTTCCTCAACGGAGAATTAGAAGACGACTTATGTATGGATGCTCCCCCCGGCTACCCACTACAAGGAATCTGTCCACCTAACTGCAAATTGGTATGCAAGCTGAGAAAGGCTATCTACGGATTAAAGCAGGCTTTAAGATCATGGAACGAGAAATTCACCAAAGTCCTATTGGAGAAAGGTTTTCAGCAATCCCTGAGTGATGCATCCTTATTTACGATGGAACTCAAGGATGGAAGCTGCCTAGCGCTCTTAGTATACGTGGACGACATACTAGTTGGATGTAATTCACAGACTGCTCTCAATAAAATAGTGGAATATCTCAGGGGGCAATTCAAGCTAAAGGACTTAGGGTACCCAAGATACTTTCTAGGACTCGAGATATCTCAATCTCAAGGCAACATAAATGTTTGCCAAAGGAAATATTCTCTGGATTTGCTACAAGAATATGGACTTCTGGGATGTAAGCCATCAGCCACACCAATTGAAGCAGGGCAAGTCATGACCAACGAAATAGAAGAACCACTATCTGATCCTACACCCTATAGAAAACTCATTGGAAAACTGATATACTTAGCCTTTACACGCCCTGATATAAACTACGCTGTTCAAGTTCTATCACAGTTCATGAGCAGCCCAACCAAGTCTCATCTGCATGCAGCCTTTAGAGTACTAAAGTATCTAAAGGGAGCCCCTGGAAAAGGTTTGATCTTTCATAACACCAATGACTTGCAGTTAAGAGCTTTCAGTGATAGTGATTGGGCTAAATGTGATAAAAGTCGAAGATCAGTGACAGGATACTGTGTGATTCTAGGCCAAGACATGATATGTTGGAAATCCAAGAAACACGCAACTGTGGCTAGGAGTTCTACGGAAGCAGAATATCGGGCGATGGGGTCCTTAGCTTGTGAACTAACATGGTTAGGCAATTTAATGGGATCATTCAAGATCAAGATCAAGCAACCTATCTCATTGTTTTGCGATAATCAGTCCGCTATTCAGATATCCTACAATCCAATTTTACAAGAAAGAACGAAGCACTTTCAGCTAGATTGGCACTACATCAGGGAGAAAGTTGCGGACAAAACTATAATACTCAGATATATACAGTCAAAAGAACAAATGGTCGATATATTTACTAAGGGTCTTAGTGCAAGACAACATTAGTACCTTGTTGACAAGATGAGTATATTTGATATCCATGCTCATCTTGAGGAGGGGTGTAAAAGGAATTGAAGATAGCCGTTGGAATTTTCATCTGTAGGAGGACTCCCACTTTCAGCTATCATCTGCAAAGATAACAAGTCAATGCATTAATGGCTTATACCAAAATAGAATAGATTCGTTGATGGCATGTTCTGTATATATGTAATGCAGTGCTTCACAAGAAGCAAGCCTTGTAGATTGTATTAATAACTTAGCTATTCAATTGAATACATATTAAGTTTTCTTACCACACAAAGCTAACTGCAATTCCTTTCGCATTCTTAACAAACAGAAACCCATGTTGATAATGATGATGATTTTTGCTGAAGTTGAAGTGGAATGAAGCTTTGGTGGGATGGGGTCCGGTATTTAAAGGACTCAACTCCAGCTGACTTCATCTCCTCTGAGTACGTGGTTTTCAAATCTGCTCGTTGTATTGATTACTTGTTACCTTTCAATTTAGAGTTTTTTGACACGCTGTATTGGAACCACTTTTTAATGATATTAATTTTAAAATAATAAGTAAAATATTACTGATATATTGTAAATTACTAATCTAACATGATTTGATATTTTTTAATTAAATAATATATTTATTTTAATTAATCAAATCATCATATAATTAAATATACTTAAAAGTCAATCCGACTATTTATATAGAAATAATGTTTGTTCCAAAATTATTTATAATTTATACTATAAATTTCAATTAATAAATATTTATAATTCGTTTTTCTTAAAAATTATCAAAATGTTTTTATTTTATAAATATTATTTTAATAAGTAATAAATTTATTTATTTTAAATTACTTAGATATATAAACATTTATATATAAAAACAAACTATTTCTTTTTATTAACATTTTACTTCATTATACTTAATTTTATTTTAATTATTGATTAACTTATTATTTCTAGTAATCAATTACTACGTCTCTTCATCTTCTTAATCATTAATTCATTGTATTTAATTAAAAGAATAATCTCTTCATCTTCCTAATTTTTAAATTATTTTATTTAATGAAAACAATACATTTTTTCGTTAACATTTTTAAATTTTTTAAAAATCAATTTAACATGTCAATCACTGCTATATATGTAATTAGAATTTTGTCAGTATTAAAAATGATAGATACAGAAAAATACTATTGTTGTGGTCTGAAAACCGGAGGTATTAACAGTCGTCCGGTTCATTACAAAACGAACTCAGTTTTAATTTGTTTAATATGAGGGAAGTGATTATGAAACAAAAGGAAAAGAACACAGAAAATTTAGAGTGAAAAACCCCTAAAAATGGAGAAAAAATCATTTGACTAAGAGTTGATAATGCCCTTAGTCAATTCACTCACTAAAACGTTTATTACAAGTACCAAATGGTTAATCGAAACAGCAAGGAAAGGCTCATGAAGAAACAGCAGAAAACCAGCGGGGGCCTCCTTTCCATTTCCCAAGTGTTCTTTTTATATGCATCTCTAGTGGTGTGAACGAAAGGCTGTCGTTTTGCGCTTATCTTATGCGGCCAGGTCAACTTATGTCGGGTGGGAACTCTGTCGGGTGTGATCCTATTAGGCTACGCGACACCCGATCTTTCGGCGCTGCTAGCTGACTGTCTCCTGATCGAGAGAGGTTCGTACAGTTCCAGCAGGCACGCATCTGACAAAGTTGTCGGAGGTTGTTTCCACATACTAGGTAACGTGACTTGGCCCGAAGCGCGGAAAACGTGTGGAGGCCCGGAGCGTGGAGTGCATAGGCCGTAACTGTTTGGGACCGATCTGCGAGCTCGGTCCATGGATACACCTAAGTCCATCTTCAGTCCTCGATTTTAAGTTCATCTTCGGTCCGGTCGTTTCAAATATGTTAAGTTAAGAATTCTGGGTCACGCGAGTCCGCCTTCTGTTATTTAGGTTGACCCAATGCAACTGAGTCTAACACATTGCGGGATACCCGGTCCTGGAGCCCTCATCAACTGCTATTTTAATTATTATCCCAACCTAACACTGTGAACCTACCAAATTTCCCTTTCAATTTGCGACCATGTAAGGAAACCCGGATGCTACTGTCTCTGACTTTTTCTCTGTACAAATTCAACTTATACTTTAGGCGGGTGCAGTCGGGTGGGGCCGGTTTTTTTCCAAAAACAGCTTAAATAGATTAAGTTGTATATATTGACCAATTAGATTCGGTGGGTTAATTAGATTCTAATGGTTACATGATGATGAGGTAACATTTTGATTTGAATAGTATTATAGTTAGAAATTTAGAATATTTAAAAACGTTATAAATGAATAATTTAATTGTTAGTACATCAAATTTGTATTCAAAATAATTGTTAGTATGATAGTTAATAATTTCACATTGGTCCAAATCGGTATGACCGATTCAATTTTATATATATATTAAATATTTTCTGAAAAATATTTAATTATTTTTTAGGAGTCGGACACGAAAAAACTGGTAATCCGACCTTAAAACCTGGTACCGGACAATATAAAAAATAATACCGGTATTTAACGTACCGACCTATATACATACAATATAGCGATAGGTACGAGAACATTGATTTAAATCACTCCATTTTTTATGTGTCTGAATTTTAGTCATAATTAACAAATTACTCTTAATTTTATGTGTATATTTAATAGAGGTTGCAACGAAATTAATGGAACAAAATTATTTACTTATTTAAAAGGCAATTCAATAACTTGAGGTTCAAGTAAATTTTAAAAACGTGAATATTTCATTTTTAATCCCTCAAATTTGCTCCAAAATCAATTGTAATCCTTCGATAAAACAAATTCAAATTAAGTTATTTAAATTTGATATTTTATCAATTTTAATATAAAATTACTAAAATACCCTTAAATTCAAATACATATAGTAATTATGATTAAATTAACATTTGCAAACCAATTTTTAATAACTAAAGTTCTTGGTTCTATATTAAAAATAATTTTCGTTGAAACAATTGAAATTTTGTCAAAATTTTGGACCATAAATTCAAAACACAAATTTATGTGTTCAACATTATATTTATATCGGTATGTACCGTGGTTATATCAACCAGTTCGAGTATATATATTAATTATTACGTTAAAATTATTATTTTAATTATTTAATCATATATATTGTTATTAAATTACATAATGAGTTGATCAAAATCTAGGAAGTCATACTATGATCATGTATAATACGATATATATGGAAAATGATTCGTATATATAAAAATTCAATTAATACCAATGTTTTCAAAATAGTTCGGAATTTGGAATATAGAGTTGGTAAACCATTTGACATCATTTGGGGAGTAGGACAGAATCTTAGCACATGAGTAAAGATGGGCAAAAAAATGAAGATGATGGCTAATATGTGTTGTGGCACCAATATCGATAGCCCAAGAATCTAAAGATTTTCATGGTCAAAAAAAGGCAAATGAGAAGACATCCCCATGAACTTGATCATGTTGAGTGTTTGAATGTCCAAGTCACTCGAAGGGGTAGTAGCAAGGTTGACTTGGTTTCTCTCCATGATCTTTTTCAATTGGCTATCCCAAATCTCCTGTCATTTTGGACCATGTTTTTGCTTAAACCAATCAGCAACTCCGTGAATAAGAAAACATTTATTTGGTAAGTGTCTATCTAGGTGGCAAATCGTGCAGTTTTTCTTTTCCCGAATACGGGAATGTTGATGTTTCTGAAAAAATTCAACAAGTGGCTTGCCAAGGATGCTTTCATGGGGTGGTGCAACGGTACCTTGTGCTTTTCGAACAAGTATTTGAAGATCATGTGAATCCTTTTTGAAGTGGTTCTGTATTGGAGTTGTTTGATTGATGGCTAGGGCACTTGTATATTCCGAGACACTAAGTTCTCGGACTTTGTTTTGGGATTCAATGTTAAGCAATATGCATTAAACATCATCAAAAGTGGGTATAAGCTTCATTACCAAGATTTGGTTTCTTGTGATATCATTCTCACTGTTAAAACCATTGAGAAATAGCGTTCTTTTACTTAGACCACTCAACGTTGCTATAGATTGACGAATGCCGCAACTGCAATATATTTCTGGGAGTTCGATGTCACAATCACAATATAAAGGAGGAGATATATCAAGTAGATCTTGCCACAAGGAACACAATTTAGCATGGTACTCTTGGATGGACAAGGAGCTTTGAATGAGGGTAATTAACTCACGTTGATATATCTAATCCTAACGATGTTTCAAAGAACAAAGTCCCATTGTTTTGTCCATAACGA
>RWGZ01001353.1:9642-30942 GCA_009725065.1 Utricularia reniformis | reverse complement strand
ACGCTCCTTAAACTTTTGGAACACTTCTTTGAAGTTGATTGAAGTATTCAACATTTCATAAGTAGAATTCCATCTTGTTTTGCAATCATCGATCAATTTTTTGTTTGGAAGATTCAATTGCTTCACAATTTCGGCAAAAAGTAGCACTCTGCCTTCTGTTCTACGAATGAATTCCACACTTTCACGGATAATTGAAATAACATCTTTTATCTCTCTAAGACCATCTTGTGCAATAAGATTAAGTATGTGTGCACAACACCTCACATGAAATAATTTTCCACCACATATACTGCTTGTCCTTGAGAACGAATCTCTCATATGTTCAATAGCAACATCATTAGCACTAGCATTATCAACTGAAATTGAGAATATTTTGTCCTCAATTTCCCAACTTCTCATACACCGGAAAACCGCATCTGCAATATGTATGCCACCACGGGGTGGTTTAAGACGAACAAAGTTGAGAACACGCTTATGTAATTGCCATTTTGTATTAATCCAATGACCTGTGATTACCATGTACTCAAGCCTTTGATTTGTAGACTTCCATAAATCTGTTGTCAAGGAAACCTTGGTAATAGATTTAAGTGATTGCTTCAGATTGTTTTTTTCAGTTTCATAAATCATAAAACAATTTTTTCTTGCTGTAATTCTAGATATACCAGTCCACAATGGCATCCCACGTTTGCAAAACAAGTTGAATCCTCTTTCTTCAACAATTTTGAACGGATGCTCATGCATTAGTATCCAAATAGCCGCTGCCTCTTTCATCTTCTCCATGTCAAATTTACCATCATTTAAAGGAGGAAGTGAGCTAGAATTTAGCCATGTTGGGTTGAATGCAAGTTGTAACTGTCTTGACTTAGTGGCTTCATCTTTTTTGAATTGTTGCAACTTTGCACATCTCAATAAATGTCTCTTCATGTGAGTAGTTGTGCCCGATGTTTGTTTTTTGAAGAGTTCATGACAATGTATACATTCATACTTNTTTTAACAATTTTTAAACACAATTTTAAATGGTGTTTAAAATTGTTAAACACCCCACTTTTATTGTTAATATCATTTGTTAAACATAACATTTTTAAACATAATTTTTTTAATTTTTTAAATTATAAATAGTAAATAATGTCAGACAAGTACTGTTATTCTTGTTAAAATTTTTAAATCAATGTTATAAAAAAATTATTTTTAAAAGTACCGTTACATAAAGATGATTCCAATCCTGACAATGTTATTTCTCTTTTTTTCTCTCTTATGGCGTGCCTTGACACTCTATTCGGTGTTCCCTTTTTGCTTCCAGATCTACTTTTTGTCTTTTTCAAAGGATTAAAAAAAAAATGAAAAGGAAAAGAGAAAAGATGCATTCTTTTGCAAAACAGTGGAGAAACAAGAGGAGAAGCTGGTGGCAGGTCTTCGAAACGAAGGTNTTTGGCTTATCAAAAGGATTTCCATCTGAATTGTCCTTAATATCTCTTACTTCAATCACTTCATTTTCGATTCCAGTGATCCCCAAATCCTCATTCAATTGATCAATAACTTCGTTTCCATTATGCTCTTGTAATTCATCAAATTCCGACATGCTTTGACTTGTTGAATCAACCATAGAAAAAGCTGTAGACATCTACACAATAAAATTAAACAATTACACAATTTAATTGAACAAACTTCATATATGATTAGTTCACTAAAACTAAAATGTAATAATGTAATATAAATGACATAAAAAATCAATCAAATAAAATCAATTTTATTGTCAGCAAGCTCCTAAAAATTTTTTAAAAACTGAAAAATCTCCCACCGAAGCAACAATGACATATCATAAGAATTATAGAAGAAAAAAAGAAAGACTATAACAAAAACACTCATTAACAAATCAAAGCACAATAAAAAAAATTTAGACTAGAAATCAAGAAACTCGATACAAAAATAGTGTTTGCCATCAAAGATATATACAAGAAAATTAAAAAATGTGTACCCGTAAATCCTTGAATAGATTGTAGCAAGATTCCAAAATTGTAGCAAGAAATACAAAGAAAACATATAGGAAGAGGCGCAGGAACAAACTAAAGAAATGTAGAACTAGGGTTACGGGCAAAGTGGGTCACTAATAAAATTCAATGGGCTTTTATTATTTAATCAATATATATATAATATATTAATATAATATTATAGGTTCGCGATCCTTCGAACAAGTATAAAAAGGTTCGAGTTCGGTTCGTTTGGAAATCGAATTCGAACCGAGCCGGCGCGGTATATCTGAATTACAAGTGGGGTATATCTGAATTACAAAATATGCTTATACAAAAGGAGACAAGATTAAAGAAACAAAGATTAGAGTCTGTCAATCTCATTGACAATAAAGAGACCAAGTGGAAACCTGGAAAGCAGAATCGCAAAAGGAACGATAAAAATAAAATGAAGATTGTAGACAATTCTGTTCAAATTCGCAAGAAATGATGTTTCTTTTGTGGAAAATCTGGACACTTAAAGAAAGATTGTTTGAAACGTAAGACTTAGTTCGAAAAGAAAGGTAAGCATGATGCTTTAGTATGTTTTGAATCAAGTTTTACAGAAGTTCCTTACAATACTTGGTGGATTGATTCTGGATGTACCACTCACATATATAATACGATGCAGGGATTTCTTTCGATCCAAACCATAAGACAAATGAGAAGTTCGTGTTTATGGGGAATAGAGTCAAAGCTCAAGTTGAAGCTATTNTCTGGATCTTAACGTCGTGCGGTTGTTGCTGCAGGGGTCGATGCGGGTGGAAGATGTCCCTCCGTCCTCTAGCTTGGGAGTCAGAGTATCAAAGCCTCCCGTTGCCACAACCATCCAGAGCAAGCGGGGCCCCGAAGAGGATGCCCCGAAGCAATACAAGAGGTTGCGATCGGCTGTGACTAGGTCCGCAGCCCCGATCCCAGTGAAAGGGATAACAATCGGGGAGAGATCGGCTCCCTCGTTGTCGAACCCTGAGTCCATTCGGGAGGCTATCCAGGAGATGGTAGCCTCTGTTTCCAAAGCCCGTGGACCGAAGAGGATCCCCCCTCATGGAAAGACGCCGCTCTTGAAGAATACCGGCTTTTGGGGAGAAAAAACCCGCCCGGTATCGATGGCGCACTTCCCAGCCTAGTGCTATCCTATATGGAGTCCTAGGCTGTGGTAAGCTATCTTCAACTCTCGTCGCCCCGATCGGGTCTTTGTTTTGGTCAAAGTTGTTTCTTGCAGGCACATAGAAGAGCTCTGGACCTTGCCTCTGCGGTCCAGCTAAGCCGAAGCATCTCTTCGGCTTCTGAAGATATGGAGAGTTGACTTGCCTTAGCTCAGCGGCAAGTCGAGATCAAGCAACAAGAGCTGGAATCGGTCCGGGCCGATCGGGACCGCTTGAATGGAGAGCTGCTTGGAGTTGGCAGTGAGCTTTCAATAGCTACTTCTAAGGAGGGAGTGGCCCAAGCAGCCACGAACTCCGCAACGGCCCGCATTTTGGAACTGGAGCATCAGATTCAAGAATTATCTGACGAGCAACAGACTTCTCCTTCGGTCCCAGGAAGAAAAAAATGCCTTAAGAGAGGAAAAAGATGCATTAAAGAAAGAGTTGGTTAGGGGCAAAGAAGCAACTGAGGGGGCGGTCCTGGAAGCCCTTCTGGGTTTTGCCCGATCGCCACTGATGTTTGCTTTAGCGGCAAACGTTTATGGACCAAGCGTCTCCCTATATATGGATAACATGAAGGATCAAATAATCAGCAAATTTGGTTTGGATCCCGAAGATGAGCGTTGGGAGACGATCGAAACCCTAACCAAGGATGGAAGCTTCCGTGAGATCCCAGAGCTAGAAGAACCCCCGTTGGAAAACGATCCCAACTATCCCCTCTTTGACCTGATGGAGAGATCGGTCAATGAGATAGTTGAAGAGAGGAGGAAAAAGATAGAAGCTCTCAAGGCATGGATCGTTGAGAAGTCTGGAGAAGCAGACAATGAGGAAATACAAATAGACTAGATCTTTAATTTTAAGCGCTCTCCTTTCTGTATTCTGTTTTTGTAAACTTCATCTCTTCAATGAAATATTTCTGCCAAGTATAAGATCGGGGTTCATGCTGAACATGGACCGAACGGTCCTCTCAACTTAACTTAGAATTTTGCTGGGCTTAATAAGTTAGGGGATTTTAATTGGACCACACTTGAATCCGTCCCTGTAAAATATTATGACCTTGGAGGCGTTGCCTTGGTTCTTTATAAGTCCCATGACAAGTTTAATCGAAGCCACGGTTCTAAGAGCACTCCCATGGCGAGCATCGGCTTGCGCTTCGACTCGCTAACTCTGTCCCTGTTATCTCATTCATGACTAAGAACATAGAAGCAAGAGCTGTTTCCAGGTGGTGGGTGCCATCGAAGGGGAAATTAAGTTCGTAGTAAGTTATGGGAGTTTTGCAATCCATCTAAGTACTCATCAAGCATGGAAGCAACTGACTTGTCAGAGAGGTCACACTACTTGAGAGCCTTATGGATGGGATGCTACAGTCACCAGTCTGAACTCGTCTAGAAAATCCAACTTCAAGATTGGTCACTTGCCTAACTAGGACAGTTTGTATTGCATATGTTGTAACTTATTCGTATATGAGAAACATTTTACGGTTCAGAAATGCCAAATAGCGTCAAAGGTTTTATACAAAATATCGCCTTAGGTTCATAACGTTACAGGTTCGGGGGATCTCGTTTCCAGCCAAAGTCTCTAACTTATAAGCCCCAGCCCCGAAAGGCATAACCTCATAGCAATACACGCCGTCTTCCGTCATGAATGATGAATTTTTCTGATCTTACTTAGCAAGGAAGATCTAATGATACCCGGAGTAAGCGTCCATGGTACTCATCATTGTGCTGCCAGCTACAACATCCACCAATCGGTCAATATGCGGCAGTGGGAAAGGATCCGACTCACAGCTCTTATTGACGTCGGTAAAATCAATGTACATCATCCACTTCCCATCTGCCTTGGAGACCACCACTGGATTCGCAACTCATTCGGTATAGTGAATCTCCCTAATGAAACCCGACCGCAGCAACTTGTCCACCTCGGCCCGGATGATCTCAATTTTCTCAGGAGAGTAACGTCTCTTCTTTTGACTAATAGGCTTTGTTCCGGGCTCAGTGTTGATCCGATGATCACTCTCTGATAGGTCAATCCCCGGCACATCGTCCGAGGTTCAAGCGAATATGTCTACATTGCTTCTCAACAAACGGATCATATCTTCTTCGAAAGTAGGGGCCATGTGCGCCCCGATGCGAGTAGACTTGGTTGAGTCATTCTCAACCAAGTTAATCAGCTTGAACCCAACGGGTTCCATGGCCTGCCTCGTTTGCGGGGGCTATTCGAGCATATCCACCCGAGATCTCTTTATTGGTGCCAAGGTTCGGCACGAGCTCATGTAGCCACTTTATGCTTCATTAAATTGCATGAAGCCCCGGTGTCCACCAAAATCCTATGGACCCGTCGGTCGGCGATGATTCCAGTGATGATGAGAGGATTATCACAGGGATTGGTAACCCCTTCCCGATCGGCCGCAGTGAAGGTGATATCGCCCTTGAAGGTAGAGGACCGATCATCCGATTCATATTTGACCAGCGCCACAGATTCAGAGCTTTCGGGAAACTCCTCACGCGCCGCTCTCTTTCGGTCCCTGACCGACTCATTGATTCTTGTTCCGCCGGAGATAACATAAATATCTCCTACGACCTCTCTTTCCCTAGGCACCTCCTCATTCGGGGGAGGTTGGGTGCCTACTTCAGCAGGTGGGGGAGCTGGATGCTCCAGCCTTCCACCTTCGTTCTGCGAGGCTCTGCCGCCACGGCCCCGCCATCTCCTCATTCGGCCCTAGCCACAGTATTCTTGGCCGTGTTGGCCTCTATCTTGTTCGGGTTGGGGGGACCTTCGGTACCCTGCCCGATCATTGTAGTGTCTGGGCTGGCCCTGATTATCTCTCCTCCTCGGCCTGTGACGATCGTCACCTTGATGGCCTGTTCGGGGAGACTTCGCTCGTTTTCCCTTATGACTATTATAGTCGGGCTTCTCCTTATGCATTGCCGCTACCGTCTCTCACAGTAGCGCGCATTTCAGCGTCGGGTGATCGCGGTTGTGATGCAACTCGCAATAAACCCGATTGTCCTCCTTTGGGAAGACATTCTTCTCAGCCACAGCCGCTACTTCTCGTGGCTGCTTCTTAGTGTAAGACACCCTATGTTTGCCTATGGGATCAGAATTCCCGCTAGGTTTTCAATATCCAGCTCCCAGCGCTTCGTCCACCTTGATATACTTGTTGATTTTCTGAAGGAGTTTTCCCAAGGTGGACGGTGGGCTCTTCACAAGGGTGGCCAAAAGACCACACGGTCCCAGGACCAGTTGCAAGATGTCAATTTTATCTCGAAGCTCCAACTTGATACCCCGAGCTGTTATGTTGACCTTCTCCATAAAAGAGCGGAGACTCATTTTTGACGGGATGTATTTCAAGTCGTAGAGTTCCTGCTACTTCGAGACGGTCCTACATTTGGAGCAAACTGCTCCGAGAAAGCTAGAATGAATCCTCCATACGACTGTATGGATCGGGCAGCAAGTTCTTGAACCAGGTCCGGGCATCGCCCTGTAACCCAGCCGCGAAGATGCGGTATTTCAGAGAGTCAAAGGCCCAAACGGTTCCCATTCTCAGCTCAAAGTCTACGACGTGATAGATCGGATCGCTGTCGCCTCGAAATATTGGCAACCCCTCCGGGTTGCGGTAATATCGATCGGGAACTGCCGCCCAGATCTCTTCAGAAAACGGGAGCATCAAATCTCCCAACGCGGCGGAGACACCTCCAGATTGCTGGGATGATGTCTGGGCCACATGCATATTATGCCACAAGTCATCATCCTTGCTCCGTTTGATCGGGCCATCCATGGCCCGATCGATTAACCCAGGATTGCACCCAAGATTGGGCCCGCAATCCCTCTGCGTTCGCAGGGTCTCCAACTCCCTGGTAAGTTCGTCGATGCGTCTCTGCATCTGTTCCTGATCAGTCACATGAACGGGAGTTGGAGTTCTAATTGGAGCAGGTGGAGTAGATTGGTATCTGTGCTTCCTCATCGTCACTCCGCGCCTGATAATCTCCTCTTCATCGGAGCTTCGTGCATCTGGGTCGGTTTTGTACCCTCTGCTTGCTGGATCAAGGTTTGTGATAGCCGGTGGTTATGTTCCACTCCTCTCCTCTCCGACGTAACTTCGATTATTACTTTTCTAACAACAGCTTCCAGGTCCTGCAAAGAGAATGTTGACTCTGGAAGGCTGCTGGGAAGCGTATCACTACCGTTCGTCGAAGTCCCGGTTGCCATGCATTTGATTATCCTATCCCGTTTAAAGACCTCGAATGGGGATTAGAAAATCGTCCCCAGGGACAGCGCCAAACTGTTGTGGTCCAAAAACCGAAGGTGTCAACAATCGGCCGATTCGTTGCAAGAGGAACTCGGTTGTAATTTATTTAATATGTGGAAGACGATTGTGAATCAAATATAGAAGGGGTAAGACAATTTTAGAGTGCAAAACCCCAAAAGATGGGGAAAAAACCACTTGACTAAGAGCTAGAAATGCCCTTAGTCGATTCAATAAGCAAGCTGTTAATTACAAATAACATGTTTGTTCTTTAGTCAACGAGGGGAATGAAGCTTATCAGAAATATATCGATAGCTGACCAATAAGAAGAGAAAAAAGAGAATCCTTTTCTTTGCCTCCCAAGTGCCCCTTTTATATGTCTTTTGTGCTGCGTGAACAATAGGGTGTCGTTTTGTGCATGTCCCATGCGGCTAGGTCGGTTCGTGTCAGGCAGGACAGCCACCGGGCATGACTTTATAGGGCTGCGCAACGCTAGGCCTTTCGACGCTATTAGTCGGCTATCTCCAGACCAAAAGGAGGCTCATACGACTCCGTTGGACCTGCCTCTGACAGGATTGTCAGATGTTGTTATCACATGTTGAGGAATGTAGATGGCCCAAAGCATAGCCTGTGCGATGTGGACCGATCGGTCCTAACGAGGGGGAGAAAGCATAACTCTATCGATCGGGACCGATCGATAAGAACGAGCATTCGGGCCTAACTGGCCTGGCTGGGCCGTCCATTCACGTGAGATGGATCTGGGCCTCCAAGTTCGGCTTATTTCACTCGGGCTGGCTTGGCTAAGCTTGGCCCTAACCAGGTTCGGGGTACCAGGTTCCGAGGGTCTCATCAAACATATCCTCAAAATTTAAAAATTGCGTGATTGACCCCCGAACTTTCAAAACTTTTAATATTTGACCATAAATACTCGTTAATATTTTAAACGTGTCTATAGTTTGTATTTGATCCATTAACCTTGAAAGATGTAATGACTATCTCTTCAAACTTTAAAAATTATAAAAATAACACATAAATTATCAAATTACTTATACGAAAAAGAAGAAAATCACTATTATTTACTCAATGATTATTTTTGAACGATTTTAAAACTTGGAAGGCTTCTCATGCAATTTATAAACTTTTGGGATTATCATTTTTACACTATTTTATAGATTGAGGTAAATGTCTTAATTTGATGTGATGTAATCATATTTATAAAATAGCGAAGAGAGATATAATCTGGAATAGAGATCTATCATTTATATACAAAATTAAAAGAAAGAATATGGTGAACAGTCCTTTCAGAGACGCCTGCTTTTTGCTAAAATACATTAGTTAGTCCGTCGTCTCTGTCCCTGTCTCTGTCAGTTTTTCAATTTTCAAATCGCCATAGCTATGGCCGGCTTCTTTCTCCTCCTCCTTCTTTCAGTCTCAGGTGAGTCGTACCTTTTTTATTCTCCTTTTTTTTTTACTAATCTAACACTCACTATCTTCCAAATGCAGCAGCTCTGACGCCGGCGCATTCAATCGGAATCAACTACGGACAAATCGCTGATAATCTCCCACACCCGGAGTCCGTCGTTCCCTTGGTAAAGTCCATAGGAGTAACACGAATCAAGCTCTACGATGCCGATCCCCACGTCCTCAAGGCATTCGCCAACACAGGTGTTGATTTCATCGTCAGTGTTGCTAACGAAAATTTACCCAGAATGCGTGACCCTAAAGAAGCCCTAGCTTGGGTCAAGGCAAATGTTCAGTCTCATTTGCCTTCTACTAATATTACATGTATCGCCGTTGGAAACGAGGTTCTCACATTGAATGATTCTCTTCTCTCCTCTAGTCTCCTCCCTGCTATGGAGACCGTCCATTATGCTCTCGTTTCTCTTAACCTTGACAAACAAGTTATGGTCACAACAGCCCATAATTTGGCTGTTCTTGAGGTTTCGTACCCCCCTTCTTCCGGCGCATTCCGCCGCGATCTGAATCAGAAGCTTTCCTGCTTACTTGAATTTCACCGGAAAGTGGGTTCTCCGTTTCTGATCAATGCATACCCTTACTTCGCATACAAGACAAATCCCAAGCAAGTTTCGCTTGATTTTGTCTTGTTTGAGCCAAGTCCAGGAATGATAGACCCTGTAACTCAGCTTCAT
This sequence comes from Utricularia reniformis, assembly GCA_009725065.1. NCBI lineage: Eukaryota > Viridiplantae > Streptophyta > Magnoliopsida > Lamiales > Lentibulariaceae > Utricularia > Utricularia reniformis. Next base: position 21,395 of record RWGZ01001353.1, on the reverse strand, counting down.
TACGATAACATGTTCCACGCTCAAATAGATGCGGCGCATTCAGCTATAGAAAAGCTTGGGTACAAAAATGTTTGTTTACAGATCTCAGAAACAGGGTGGCCTTCAAAAGGAGACGCCGATGAAGCTGGAGCTATGCCGGAAAATGCTAGAAAATATAACAGTAACCTGATGAAGATGATTGCAGAGAAGAAAGGGACACCAATGAGACCCAAATCAGACTTGAATGTTTACGTATTTGCTCTCTTTAATGAGAATCAGAAGCCAGGACCCAGTTCAGAGAGGAACTTCGGACTTTTTAAACCAGATGGGACTCCTGTATATAACCTGGGGTTCAACGCCACAAGCTTACTGACCACAAATTCACCTTCCACAGTCTCTGCAACTCCTCCTCCACCTGTCATAACTGGAACCGGTGATTCTTCAAATGGATACCTGTCCATTACTGATGATGGGGTCAGTTTAAATATATGAACAATTTGTTTGCAACTCCATAAATGAGCAAGTTTTCATTTTCAGGCAGGTTCGAGAGTTGGTGATCGAGGGAGGGGAGCAGCCTACTTAGTTTGCCTGATAATCTCCGGCGCGGTGGCCTTCAGATTCTGAATAGGGAAAATAGGGAGCTTCAAACTTTGGAAAAGGTGGATTCGAATCCTCCCTTTTCCTTTTTCTTCTGGCATCATCCTTCAATTGCTTTTTTTCTTATTTCAGTGAGTGGACTGGGAGAGAGACACAGCTGGTATCTTTTTCGGTAGGCCAAAGCAGGTATGTTCCATTATCTGCATATTGATTTTAGTCAGTGAAAACAGATAGATCATTCATATGATTTGCGATTCCTTTGATCTGATTCTGAATGCAAATTATACATTTAACAAGCAAAACACTATTCAATGTGAGAAACTTTTGTTTGATTTTTTTACAAAAAACATGTCCATGAGCCTTCCACATTTTGTGTTAAGCTCAAGTATATAGACGAAAGCATTGGTTTTCATAGTTCCAAAGCTGGATTCCTTGTGTACAGTGTGAGTTGAAAGGCTTTTAGCATCCATAGCCACATGATCATTTAAGGAAATGGAAAGCGTATTGCTTGAAGTTGAAATAGATTTCACCATAGGAGTGGAATGCCTTTGTGAATCTCAATTAACTCAAATTCCGGAACTGTGGGTGGATTCCAGCTTTGGACCATAGGACTCACCCAGTGACTTATCAAAATGATCTGTTTTTTAATCAACACTTGGGTTCCCATTTGCATAGCGCAACTTAGAGTCCTTCCATTCTAACTCATTCACACAAAATATTGGAATAATTATTAGGATATGCTACCACGACCCACATTCCATTTACACATTATCTGCTTTGGACTAGATTAATTTTCTCATCACTTTATTTTTTCCCTATCCATAAATTTTCAAATGTGTTATCCATCATCCTACCTCTACTCCAAGATGAACACACTCAACTTTCCAATTCAGTAATGTATTTGCTACTTTGCTAAGAAAAATGTCTTGTGCAATGGTAGACAAATTGCTATACTTAACCTTTGATCGTTCCTCGTATATAGCCAATGCCGAGATTCCTCTAAGATGTCTCACCGGGTCTTAAGGGAGGCTTTTGCACTGTTCAAATTCATCTCAGTGTGAGGTAATTAGTCAATTCTACCAAGTTCATCGACAGCAGCAACTAACTCACGTTTCAGTGTCTTGGTTGATAGTGCAATGTCCATATTACTCTCAGGTTTGGTTTCTGGTCACCGCCATTGGTTCTCAGCATCTACACCTCCAATATTCAAGTAACCATATAATGGATTCTTACCAAGCGACTCAGTTCCCAATATCCCCTTAACAACATCAGAAATTTGAGAAGAATCAATGGGAACCTCATATTAAATGATTTTTCCAATGGATCTGAGGTTGTAAGAAGAATTGCTCAAAAATATCCCTGAACTGCTTCAAATAATCTTCATCTAAGTTGAAAATTTAAACTTACTAATGTTAATGTTATGCAAGTGAGCAAATAATATTAAGAAATATACTTTATATATATCAGCATTTCAGAGCACACAATAACATGGAAGATTGGACGAAAGAGACATACATAATAGTGATATCATGAACAACAACAATGATGAAATTAACAAAGTGAAAATTTTGAAAAGACCACGGTCAAGCTCTCTGCGTAGTGTTTGGAACAATAAATATGCTAAAACACTAAATCTATGATATCCAACTGCTAAATCGTCTTTAAAATCATAAATAAGTTAAAGAAGCCAAAGTGACCAAAAATCATCATTTTGAAGAGTGCATATCAATCTATATAGTGAGAGTGCATTGAATTTTCATGACGGGAATGACATTATTTGCTAAAAGCATTATTAAATGATTTATGCGGACAGACCTCTTCTTCACAGGTGTACTCCCACAATCAGCAATTCCTTTTCCTAATTCTCAACCGCTGATGTATTTTCATGGTAGTACATTCTCTCGGACTGTAGCTGAAACCTGGGAGACTCTATCTGGAGACCTCTTCACATTTTGATCATTCACCATTACAGTTTGTTGTTCCATCTTGCGCTTTGCAGAGTCTAACAAAACAGGCACAGAGGTGGTCTCTTCACTTAAGCTGTTTCCTTGGCAGGACCAGTCAGAGTTTTCAACATCAGACTTGTTGTCCTGTTGGGAAGCCTCAACAGGACAGTGTTCAGGCATAGGGTCCACAAATGATAAACGTGGATGATGCTTTACAAGCTTCAATAATGAAAATAACGCCCCTGCACCCTCTTCTTTAATCATATCGTCTTCATTCTTTTCCTCAAACAAACATGGAAACTCTGTATATCGAACATTAAATTTTTTAGGAACATAGCCAGCACACTTCCACAATTGAGGAGAAAAAATACAAGGCATTTTACTCCAATTAAAAAAATCAGATTCCCCTTGCACATGAACCCTTTTCTCCATAGGGATATCAGTACAAAGCCCAAAGGCTTTACGAGAAGAATCAGTGCCAATATTTGGAGTACCCAACATAGTTTTAGTTGGCAACTCAAGAAGAAACTCAGCCACCTCCGTTTCTTCGCTGTCATTCATATGCCCACCAAAATTAGTTTTGGTCTTGCACTTCTCACAAGAAAAAGACTTGTCAATCTTTACATATCGAGAACACTTTGTGTGCACCCAGACACCACACTCATCACAATCCACCATTTCCTCACCGTCATCAAAATTCACCCCGCAAACACAGTCCACAGTCCAGGATCCATCTAACCAGTCATCGCGTCGATGTTCAATCATCGGAGATCGATGGGATCGGCTTTTCATGTTTGGATAAAACCACAATACCAAATACGCGGATAAAAAGCCTAGTTCTCAAATTACCATGAACAACATCTGGTTAAGCGAGAAAAACCCTCACTCGGAGACACAAACTCAAATAAGAAGAGACGTACTGCTGGAAGCGGTTATAAGCAGAAGCGGAGCTTAAATTGTTGAGTAGGCGTTGAAAGAGTCAGCAGGATCGAGTTTCCGAATACTGCGGACGTGATGACATCTGTTTTAATTTATTAACGAATAATTTACATACAATTCCAATATAGAAGCGTAACCTCTNATTAGTCAATTCTACCAAGTTCATCGACAGCAGCAACTAACTCACGTTTCAGTGTCTTGGTTGATAGTGCAATGTCCATATTACTCTCAGGTTTGGTTTCTGGTCACCGCCATTGGTTCTCAGCATCTACACCTCCAATATTCAAGTAACCATATAATGGATTCTTACCAAGCGACTCAGTTCCCAATATCCCCTTAACAACATCAGAAATTTGAGAAGAATCAATGGGAACCTCATATTAAATGATTTTTCCAATGGATCTGAGGTTGTAAGAAGAATTGCTCAAAAATATCCCTGAACTGCTTCAAATAATCTTCATCTAAGTTGAAAATTTAAACTTACTAATGTTAATGTTATGCAAGTGAGCAAATAATATTAAGAAATATACTTTATATATATCAGCATTTCAGAGCACACAATAACATGGAAGATTGGACGAAAGAGACATACATAATAGTGATATCATGAACAACAACAATGATGAAATTAACAAAGTGAAAATTTTGAAAAGACCACGGTCAAGCTCTCTGCGTAGTGTTTGGAACAATAAATATGCTAAAACACTAAATCTATGATATCCAACTGCTAAATCGTCTTTAAAATCATAAATAAGTTAAAGAAGCCAAAGTGACCAAAAATCATCATTTTGAAGAGTGCATATCAATCTATATAGTGAGAGTGCATTGAATTTTCATGACGGGAATGACATTATTTGCTAAAAGCATTATTAAATGATTTATGCGGACAGACCTCTTCTTCACAGGTGTACTCCCACAATCAGCAATTCCTTTTCCTAATTCTCAACCGCTGATGTATTTTCATGGTAGTACATTCTCTCGGACTGTAGCTGAAACCTGGGAGACTCTATCTGGAGACCTCTTCACATTTTGATCATTCACCATTACAGTTTGTTGTTCCATCTTGCGCTTTGCAGAGTCTAACAAAACAGGCACAGAGGTGGTCTCTTCACTTAAGCTGTTTCCTTGGCAGGACCAGTCAGAGTTTTCAACATCAGACTTGTTGTCCTGTTGGGAAGCCTCAACAGGACAGTGTTCAGGCATAGGGTCCACAAATGATAAACGTGGATGATGCTTTACAAGCTTCAATAATGAAAATAACGCCCCTGCACCCTCTTCTTTAATCATATCGTCTTCATTCTTTTCCTCAAACAAACATGGAAACTCTGTATATCGAACATTAAATTTTTTAGGAACATAGCCAGCACACTTCCACAATTGAGGAGAAAAAATACAAGGCATTTTACTCCAATTAAAAAAATCAGATTCCCCTTGCACATGAACCCTTTTCTCCATAGGGATATCAGTACAAAGCCCAAAGGCTTTACGAGAAGAATCAGTGCCAATATTTGGAGTACCCAACATAGTTTTAGTTGGCAACTCAAGAAGAAACTCAGCCACCTCCGTTTCTTCGCTGTCATTCATATGCCCACCAAAATTAGTTTTGGTCTTGCACTTCTCACAAGAAAAAGACTTGTCAATCTTTACATATCGAGAACACTTTGTGTGCACCCAGACACCACACTCATCACAATCCACCATTTCCTCACCGTCATCAAAATTCACCCCGCAAACACAGTCCACAGTCCAGGATCCATCTAACCAGTCATCGCGTCGATGTTCAATCATCGGAGATCGATGGGATCGGCTTTTCATGTTTGGATAAAACCACAATACCAAATACGCGGATAAAAAGCCTAGTTCTCAAATTACCATGAACAACATCTGGTTAAGCGAGAAAAACCCTCACTCGGAGACACAAACTCAAATAAGAAGAGACGTACTGCTGGAAGCGGTTATAAGCAGAAGCGGAGCTTAAATTGTTGAGTAGGCGTTGAAAGAGTCAGCAGGATCGAGTTTCCGAATACTGCGGACGTGATGACATCTGTTTTAATTTATTAACGAATAATTTACATACAATTCCAATATAGAAGCGTAACCTCTTATTTCATTAATGACAGATTCAATATGGTATCTATATATTTATAGTAGATTCAATATAATTTCTTTACTATAATATATATAGTATTAATTGTAGATACTATATAATTTACTAACTATAATTAATATTTATAGTATATCTGACATAGACAATATGTAAATATTCTTGTTAGTTCTTTGTAAGTATGTATGCTATATGCTCTTTGATATCCTTGATATTTCACTTGATTAAATTTTCTATCGTTCAAAGTGACAATCCATTTTTATGTAATTGGTTCGCTCGTGAATCATTCAAATTGTTTGCTATCTACAGTATCACTTGATTGTGGCTATCCAATTAAAAATTTTTAAAATTGAGGCTATAAAATTATTCACCATTTTAAATGAATGTGGGTAGTATTTTCTTAATATCTAACTGCTACTCATTTAGTTTTGTGCATTATTACTCATCTCATTATCTAGTTATTCATTTGGTTACCAACTATGTTAAACGGACACCGCCAATGGGGCTCAGGGACTCGAACTCGTTAATATTATCATATATTGTTAAACTATAAAATTTAAAAAACGTGTGTGGTTAACTTAGATTAATAATTAACAATAAATAAAATTATGATTTATCTAATTATATTATACAAAATAATAAATTATGAACATAAAGATATATGATAATTAATGTTTAAAACCGATAAAATATCGAAATAATTTGTATAAACTATATTATATCTCAATAATACCGATATATCACCAATTTTTAAATATTAACGAATTTTATTAATATATATAAATATAATAATTTTAAATCATAACTGTTGTGGTTTGAAAATCGGAGGTGTCAACAATCAATCGGTTCGAAGCAAGACGAACTCAGTTATAATTTATTTAATGTGTGGAGAACGATTATAAACCAAATGCAAAGAGGACACGACAGTTTTAGAGTGGAAAACCTCAAAGCTGAGGAAAAAACCACTTGACTAACGGCTAGAAAAAATACCCTTAGTCGGTTTAATAAACAAAGTAATAATCACAAAGATCATGTTTGTTCTTCAGACAACAAAGGGGAAAAGAGTTATCGAAAATAAATCGACAGGAGGCTTTGTCTAAGAAGGCTCGTAAGAAAAGATCGGAAGATCCTTTTCTTCACACCCCAAATGTCCTTTTTATACACCTACTGTGCTGTGTTGACAGTAAGGTGTCGTTTTGTGTTTGTCCTCTGCGGCTAGATCGGCTCGTGTCAGGCGGAACAACCGCCGGGAATGGTTTCATAGAGCTGCACGGCGCTAGGCCTTTCGGCGCTATTAGTCGGCTATTCCCAGGCTAAGTGAGGCTCGTACGACTTCACCGGACCACGTCTCTAACAAGATTGTCGGAGGTTGTCGTCGTATATTGAGGAATATGGATGGCCCGAAGCAGGGCCTGTAAAGTGTGGACCGATCGGTCCTGGTGCGCGGGAGAAAGCTGGGTCCCACCTATTGGGACCGATCGATATGAATGGCCGATCGGGCCGCGTGGCCTGGCTGGGCCACTCATTCACGTGGGCTGGATCTGAGCCTCCAAGTTCGGCTTATGTTATTTGGGCTCCTCTGATAATGTTTGGTTCTGATCAGGTTCGAGGTACCGGGTTCCGGGGATCTCATCAATAACTATTTCAAAATAAATAATAATAAATTTAAATATAAAAAACGGATTTGTATACAACAAGTGTCCGAGGAGAGTCGGTGTCCGAAAAGAGTTTGACTATGATTCGGCGTCCCCGGAGAAGAGTCTGTTTAACATATGTTACCAATTGGTTATTTATTATGCTACTCATTTTCTTATCCATATAGAAAATATGTCTTTTATGTTTTATTTTATGTAAATTTCAAATAAAAAATTTAAATTTTCTTGTGATATATTTTATCAAGGATCACATATTCGTTTTCGTTAATATACTATAAGAAGGTTTTATAATGATTCAAATAATAATTGATTTGATTAAACGATGCAGAAAAAGTACCAATTCAAAACTCTACATTTTGGTTAGCAATGGAAAAAGGATTATGTGAGAAGAAATGGAACATGAAACTAAAAACAAATTATGTGAGAAAAATATTTAGTTACAATGAGCATCGGGGGTTTTTCATATAATTTTGTGTAGATTATATTTTGTGTAATAATTATGATATAAATCACATAAAACGCATATATCTAATTTGAATATAAATCAAACTTATTAAGGAATGATGAATCATTAACCAAATGAGAGTAACTAATGGTGTATAGAAAGGGGTAAAGCAGGGTGATGAGATCATCAGAACCCGGTACCCCGATCAGAGCCAGCATTAGTCTTGGCCATGATAGCCCAAATAGCGCAGGCTGAATCGGGAGGCCCAGATCCAGTCCACAACCAGTAAAGGACCCATTTATATGTCTGGCCCCATCGGTCGCTTCCGGCGATCGATCCCAAGGTGTGGGGCCCAATTTCCCGTATGTGCCAGACCGATCGGTCCATTATTTACAGGCGCTCCTTCGGGCCATCCTTGCTCATCACATATGATGGCAACCCGCGACAAACTTGTCAGGAGTATGGTTCAGCCATGGGTGTAAGTCACTAGAGGCCAAGGAGTAGCCGGCTGGCAGTGCCAAAAGACCTAGCGCCGTGCAGCTACTATGGAGCCGTTTCCGGCGGCTTTTCCGCCTGACGTTAGCCGACCTATTTGCAAAGGACATGCACAAAACGACACCCTACTGTACACAGTACAGTAGGAGTATAAAAAGGACACTTGGAGAATGAAAGGAGGCGTCTTCTTCTGGTTCTCTCTCAAGAACAGTAGGAGTATAAAAAGGACACTTGGAGAATGAAAGGAGGCATCTTCTTCTGGTTCTCTCTCAAGAGCTTTGGCATTAAGGGTCTCTCGATTTATTTTCGATTGTCTTTCATTCCTTTGTGGTCGCTAGAACAAACATGCATTGTATGATCATGTGTTCGATTATTGAACAGGCTAAGGGCACTTCTTTTAGCGCTTAGTCAAGTGGTTTTTTCCTCGTTTCCGAGGTTTTCCACTCTAAAATCCTTCCGTCCCTTTTGCCTTTGAATCATTAACTTTCTCCACACATTAAACAAATAACAACCGAGTTCGTCTTGCAACGAACCGGTCGACTGTTAACACCCCCGGTTTTCGAACCACAACAGTTTGGCGCCGTCCGTGGGGACGAGTTTTAACTCCCATTTGAGGTCTTTACCTGGGATAGGATAATCAAAGGCATGGCGACCGGAACTTCGACGAACGATAGTGACACGCTTCCCAGCAGTGTTCCGGCTTCAACGTTCTCATTGCAGGACCTGGAGGCTGTTGTTAGGAAAGTTATTTTGGAGGTTACGTCGGAGAGGAGTGGAACAGAACCACCGGCTATTACAAGCCCTGTTCCAGCCAATAGAGGGTACGAGAGCGACCCTGAAGCGCCAAGCTCCGATGAAGAGGAGATTGCCAGGCGTGGGATAACAATGAGGAGGCCGAGATACCAATCCACTCCGCCTCCTCCGGTTAGAACTCCAACTCCCGTCCCTGGGACGAACCAGGAACAGATGCAGAGACGCATCGACGAGCTTACCAGGGAGTTGGAGGCCATGCGAACGCACAGGGATTGCGATCCTGATCTGGAGCGCAATCCAGGACTTTTCGATCGGGCCATGGGTGCCCCGATCAAGCGGAGTAAGGATGACGACTGGTGGCACAATTTACAAATGGCCCAGGCGTCATCCCAACAATCGGGAGGCGTATCCGCCGCATTGGGAGATTTGATGCTCCCGTTCTCCGAAGAGATCTGGGCGGCAGTCCCCGATCGCTATTACCGTAACCCTGAGGGGTTACCCATATTCCGAGGCGACGGTGATCCGATTGATCACGTCGCAGATTTTGAGCTGAGGATGGGGACCGTTCGGGCCTCCAATTCTTTGAAGTGCCGCATCTTCGCGGCAGGGTTGCAGGGCGATGCCCGGACCTGGTTTAAGAACTTGCCGGCCCGATCCATACAGTCGTATGGCGGATTCGTCCTGGCTTTCTCGGAGCAGTTTGCTCCAAACGTAGGACCTCCTCGCAGCAGGCAGGAACTATATGACCTGAAGTATATCCCGGCAAAGATGAGTCTCCGCTCTTTCATGGAGAAGTTCAACAGAACCGCCCGGGGTATCAAGATGGAGCACCGAAATAAAATAGATATCTTGCAGCAGGTCTTAGGACCTTGCGGCCTTTCGGCCAGCCTTGTAAAGAGCCCACCATCCACCTTGGGAAAGCTCCTTCAGAAAATCAATAAGTACATCAAGGTGGATGAAGCGCTGGGAGCGGGGTATCGAAAGCCTGGCGGGAATTCTGATCCCGCAGGCGACCATAGGGTATCTTACCATAAGAAACAGCCGCGGGAAGTGGCAGCTGTAGCTGAAAAAATCGTTCCTCCGAAGAAGGAGGACAATCGGGTGTACTGCGAGTTGCATCACAACCGCGATCACCCAACTTTGAAGTGTCCGCTACTGCGAGAGACAGTGGCGGCGATGAACAAGGAGAAGCCCGATCGGGATGAGCGAAAGGGCAAGCGGACTGATTCCCCCCAAGCGGGCCATCATGGTGACGATCGTCACAGGCCAAGGAGGAGGGATAATCGGGGTTAGCCCCGACACTATAACGACCGGGCGGAAGATCGAAGATCTCCTCAGCCCGAGCGGGAGAGAGGCCAGCCCGGTCAGGAGAATCGGGGCCAGGGCCGAAGAAGGAGATGGCGGGCCGAGGCAGCGGGGCCGAGGCGGCAGGGCCCCACGAAATGAAGGAGACAGGAGGGAGCAACCAGCTCCCCCACAAGTTGAAGCGGGCACCCAACCTCCCCCACATCAGGAGGTGCCCAGGGAGAGGGAGACCGCCGGAGATATTTATGTTATCTCTGGCGGAATATGGATTAACGAGTCGGTCAGGGACCGAAAGAGGGCAGCGCGTGAGGAGTTCCCCGAGAGTTCCGGATCTGTAGCGCTGGTAAAGTACGAGTCGGCCGAGCGGTCCTCAACCTTCGGAGGAGAGATTACCTTTACCGCGGCCGATCGGGAAGGGGTCACCGATCCATGTGATGATCCTATGATCATCACCGGAATTATCGTAGGTCGACGGGTCCACAGGATTCTGGTAGACACCGGGGCTTCATGCAACTTAATAAAGCGTGAAGTGGCAGAGATGCTGGGAGCCGCTGCCCATGACCTCCCGATTGCCAATATCACCCTCTGGTCATTCGACCAGAGGAGCGTTATTCTGTGCGGGAAAATTCTTTTCCCTGTCACGCTAGGGGAATCGGGCAAGGACCGATCGGAGACCCTGGAATTTATAGTCGTTGAAGTCGATCTGCTTACAACGCTATCATCGGGCGGACTGGCCTCAGTAAGTTTGAGGCAGTCCCTTCCACGTTCCACATGATGCTCAAGTTCCCTTCCACTCATGGAGTGATTTCTGTCAAAGGGGACCAAAAAGTAGCAAGACAGTGCTACATGAGCTCGTGCCGCACTCTGGCACCCATCAAGAAAGCTCGGGTGGATTTGCTCGAAGAGCTCCCGCACCCGAGGCAGGCTATGGAACCCGTCGGGTTCAAGACGATCAATTTGGTGGAGAACGATTCCACCAGGACTACACGCATCAGGGCACATCTGTCCCCTACTTTTGAGGAAGAGCTGGTCCAGTTGCTGAGGAGCAATGTGGACATCTTCACCTGGACCCCGGACGATGATCCGGGGATTGACCGATCCGAGTGTGAGCATCGGATCAATACCGAACCTGGGATCAAGCCGATAAGGCAAAAGAGGAAACGCTATTCTCCTGAGAAGATTGAGATCATCCGGGCAGAGGTGAACAAATTGCTACGGTCGGGCTTCATCAGGGAGATCCATTACACTGAGTGGGTGGCAAACCCAGTAGTGGTCTCCAAGGCGGACGGGAAGTGGAGGATGTGCGTGGATTTCACCGACGTCAACAAGAGTTGCGAGTCGGACCCGTTCCCTCTGCCGCACATAGACCGATTGGTGGACGTTGTGGCCGGCAGCACCATGATGAGTACCATGGATGCTTACTCCGGGTACCACCAGATCTTCCTTGCTAAGGAGGATCAAAAGAAGTCATCATTCATGACAGAAGACGGTGTTTACTGCTACGAGGTTATGCCTTTTGGCTTGAAGAACGCCGG
>RWGZ01001352.1:0-148320 GCA_009725065.1 Utricularia reniformis | reverse complement strand
CGTCCTAACAGGGTACGTAGATGACGACTGAAGGAGATTGCTAAGTATGGGGATCGATTGACGATCTGCTATACTTAGGAGATGATCGACATGGGTGTCAATCAGAGAGATCGGATGATGTTTGGTATGTGTATCGATCAATCATGGGTACCGATCGGTAAGATCTGAAGATAGTCCGTGGTACAGCTGTTGGAAGCCGAAATTGCAAGCGTATGCTGTTTCGAAGCAGGAAAGGAGATGGTGTGGCTCCAGAATTTTCTGATGGAGATTGGTCAAGGGATCGATCTAGTGACGAGGGTAGTCACTGCGAAACTAGAGTTGTGCGTAGCTCTAGTTGGTCTCACCAAGTGAGTTAGTGAGCGGGGACTATCAAGAGAAGATGCATTATCGATCTCCAAGTAGGAGATTGTTAGGTGTGGAGATCAAAATTGGTATCGATCGGTCACACTTGGATGATGATCGGCAATGTGGTCGATCGGGGCACACATGGAAGACAAGATGGTCGGTATTGGTACCGAACGGGTGAAGACCGAAGTACGCAATACCGAAGATGACAACGGGACTGAAGTGATCGGGGTCGAGGACCGAAGCACGTCGAGGACCGAGGACTGAAGATATGAGATGGAGGCAATCGGTCGAGGATCGAACTGAGATATGGTGGGGCCCACTGGTCTAAGATATCGGCAGTTATGAAAGGAGATATTGAAGGAAATAAGATCATATCAAATCAATATATATGGACGCATATATATGATTTGATTATGGATAATCATATATGGAGATATGATCAAATATTGAGAATATTTGTTTATTGCCTTAATAGCTCAACCACATCATCTATATAAAGGGGTCTCAGGGTTCATTGTCATCAAGGACAACAACTTCAATACTCTTGTATTCCGAGTTTTCCTCTTCATGTGTGTGTGTTGTAATCTTCTCGAGTGATAGTCAATTTGGCCGTTTTTGCCGGTCACGTGGTTTTTTTCCCTTTCCGGGTTTCCACGTTAATTTCTTGTGTCGTTGTTTTCTCTTTGCTTTAATTCTCGGGTTCTACTTAATCTATCGAGATTGTTCGCACACGTGTTCAATCTCCAACAAAATGTCATCCACCTAAACCCGATTCAAAATAAGCAACAAAAGGTGACTAATGTAATACCCTTATGGAGTGTCAAGACACATTAGACAAATCTCAACATCGACTATAGATGAAAATCATTCATATGTTATATATAAAGATTTATCAACACGACACATTTTCCTTAGTAAAATGACAAGAATTACAGTGGAATCAGAAAATTAAATGTGTACACTTTCCACCAATCTTTGAAAAGTTTATAACTCAGAAAAAATAAAGTAATGAGAATTAGATTATAGTGATAGGGGTTAGTCTAGCCCAAAAAAGATAACATCGTACATTTATAATAGCCAAATTTTACCTTGACGAGAAAATTGCATTATTAACCCCCAAATTTACGATATGTGTAAAGAGTATGCCTTCCAACATACAAAATTATAAGAATGACATCTAAAGTTATCAATACCGTTTGATTTTGACCTTTGACATTCTAGCACCAAATTTTTTGTAAGTTGAAAACCCCTCACAAAATACGCAAATAAGACACATTTGAAAAATTATACAAAATTGACCATTTATATTTGAGAATTATGCATAAAAGATTAAATATTAACAAGTTAATTAAAATGTCAATGATAAACGATATTGGAAATTCGATAAGTCTTATATGCATTTAATTAAATTTAGAAGACTACAAATGTATATTTTCATTAAAAAAATATATTATATTTTCAATTTTATGACTTGAAGGATACCTTATTTAAGCAGCCTATTGGGGTAATAGACAAACATCACCCCTTCTATATCATATCCATACATAAACGGGAGATTAACAAAAACAACCTTGAAAAACATTAAAATATTGTCTGTAGCAAATTTCAAAATGATGCGTTTCATGTCTGCACAAAGATGAACAAAAGAAATCTCATTCTAATAAATGATTCTCAGAATGCATTTTACGACTACTAACCAGGGAATCTGAAGATGAAGTAAGCTTGATCATTTTACTTAGAAACTGCATAATGATTAATGTTAATGGCATCTTCAGGTTTGGCTGGTGGGTGAGTCTTGTTCCTCATTCTCATTGTCTGGTAATCCTTGTAGAAAAATCCTCTGTACTTAGGTGACTCATCGATGTCACCGGTGAAGGCTTGAAGCGGCTCGATCCACTTATCGCCTTTTATGGTATAGAAGAAGGCGAATGAATACCGATTCTTTTCTTTCGATCTCACAACTCTATGGGTCGCACTTTTGAATTTCTTGTTGCTCATAACCTGGTTAGCAACAATAAAAAGAATAAAATGAATGTAGCTGTATGCTAGAATTATAGAGTCTGGCCGAAATTATGACAAGAAAACGTGAACGAACGAGATTAAGGATTGGAACTCACACATCTAAAAGACTTGATTAAGTTAATATGTGATAAAATTTCCATCATTATAAGCTTAATCAATCTCACTTCTTTAAGTAAAGTAGGACAAATTCAACACTTCTCCCCAAGTCCAAACATAAGGTTTGAATTTACGAATTGAAATGAACCGAACCAACTTTGATATCATGTTGAAATTATAAAGTTTTACCGAAATTACGACTGGAGAGCGTGAACGAACGAGATAAAGACCAGGAACTCACACATTTAAAAAACTTTATAAAGTCATTATATTATGGAATTTTCATTCTTATAAACATAATTCATCCCATTCTTTAACAAGGTGGGATAAATTCAATAGTCCCCTCAAGTCCAACAATAAGATTTTGACTTGGGAATTGAAATGAACTAAATAAACTCTGATATTATGTTGGAATTATAGAGTATGGTCGTATTTACAACGGCAAAACGTAAACGAATGAGATTAAAGATAGGAACCCACATATTTAAAAGGTTTGATCAAGCCATTATACGATGAAATTCATACCCTTATAAACCTAATCAATCACACTTCTTTAACGTGGGACAAATTCTAACATGTAGTTGTATTTCATTGATTGTATTACCTGAATAACGTCACCTAAGTTGACAACAATGGTGTCATTAGCTGGAACAACCGGGATCCATTCGTCGTCTTTTCGGACCTCGAGTCCTCCGACTTCGTCCTGAACCACAAATGTGATCACATTGGCGTCTTCGTGTTCAGATATGCCGTTGTTCTCGGCCTCGGTCGCCGGAAAATAGCGAAGAGCCACCATGAAATCCCAGTTTCTATCACTATTGAATTCTTTAAGAAAACCAGGTGACAAATTCAAGCAATCATTCACAATATTCTCAATAAACTCTCCCAGTTTCTGTAATTTGATGAACATCTCCTCAAGAATATCCCTAATAAGATTAATTCAATAAAAAGAAAAATCTAGTTTATATCAAAGATCAAAGAGTTGAGAATAGCATACCCAAAATTTGGTGGATTTTTAGGCCAAACGGAGAAGCCAGATCGAGGTTCAAACATCAACAGATACTCATTTTTGTCTAGTGAGTTCTGTGGCTGCATGCTGTAGCCTGCTGGGAGAGGAGCATCGATTTTTGGGCTGTATTCAAGCTTCTCTTCAAGTGGTGAATCAAAGAATGTCTTTGAAAGCTGTAGAGCTTGGTTCAGGAGGTGAACTGGGATTCCATGGTTAACGATCTGGAAAAAGCCATAGTTTGAGCAAGCTTCTGTAATGGCGTCCATGGCCTTCTTCTGTCCATTATTGCAGTTTTCTGTGAAGAAATCAGACAGATCAACAGTTGGAATCGACATCTTTTCAAGGGTTTCTACAGAGAGGTGAAATGTTCCTCTACACACTGGAAAGATGTTATAGTGGAGAGCGTCAAGTAAAGACAAAAACAATACTATTCGGACAAAAGATTGGTCATAAAGCACCAAAAATGTGAGTTTTCAGATTGAAATGCCAATTGAATGCAGAATTCAACACAGTGAAGTAAACCCATAACGGAGAACATCTGAAAAATCTCCTCAGGTCAGTGAACATGAACAAATCAACAAGAATCGTAATGTAATATAAGCCTAAAAGGGACTCAAACAAAGTATAAGGGCGATTAACCATTGGAATTTCATCATTCTTTCGCGTCCAGAGAAGAAGCGATCCCGCAGAAACAAGCCCTGATATGATTTCGGGTCTCCATCAAATTCGATACCCATTTGCACGTTTCTGCGGAGCGCCTTCAATGCATTCTCCAGCCATATCCCCGACGATTCAATGCCCATCTTCGTTTACTCCTCCGTAAGAAAGATATGGAGCCAAGTTACGCGGCACATTATTATTAATATATCTCAAATTATGTGGGCTTGCCGAGGAACCCTAATTTTTCTTCACCCAATTCTGCCCATATACTAACTCCAGTTACATGACTAAAGCCTTAATTTTTCCACCAGATATGTTGCTCCCGACAATCGCAAACAGGGGTTTCCTTTGGATTCAGTTATACGCGGCGATCTGCCCTGAGATTATTGTTTTTTTGCTTCTAAACAATTCTTTGTTGCTGCATCAAGGAATAGTTTGATATTGAGCAAGTGGGAATTCTTCTGATGGGTTGTTCTTGCAAGGTTAGTTAAATTAGTTAATCTGCTGTAATGACATCGGCCGTCCTCCCTAAACATGTAGCTGCTGTCATTAGACACCAAAAAGACCCTCTCAGAGCCCTTGATATGTTTCACTCTGTAAAGAAAGAAAATGGCTATAAACACACGTTATTTACTTATAAATGCATGATTCAGAAGCTTGGTTCTTTTGGGAAGTTTGAAGCTATGGAAAATCTCATGGCTGAAATGAGAACAAATCTCGATAATAGTTCACTTGAAGGAGCGTATATTTATGCAATGAGAACTTATGGTAAAAAGAATAAGGTTCAAGAAGCCATTAACGTCTTTGAAAGAATGGATTTTTACCATTGTCACCCTACAGTTTATTCTTACAACGTTGTTATGAATATTCTAGTCGAAAATGGCTTCTTCTTGCAGGCTCACAAAATCTACATGAAGATGAAAGAAAAAGGGATATCTCCTGATGTACATACATATACAATTCGGATTAAATCGTTTTGTATAACGAATAGACCATTTGCTGCCCTTCGTCTTTTGAACGCTATTCCGGTTCATGGATGTGAGGTTAACGCAGTTTCGTATTGTACAGTTATTTGCGGTTTTTACGAAGAGGATTATCATAACGAAGCTCATGGATTATTTGATGAGATGATGAGGCTTGATATTGTGCCTCTTGTTGCTACATTTAATAAAGTTATACACTCCCTNAAGCTTTTCGCCAGATAACTACACTTACCGTTGCATGATCGACGGGTTTTGCAAGACAACGAACGTCGATTACGGGTATTCCTTTTTGATTGATAGTATTACGAAAGGCTTGATCCCGTCTTTGTGTACATTTGGTCGAGTTTTGAATTGTTTGTGTGCGAAGAAACGGTTAAAAGAAGCGGTTCAAATTGTATGTGTTATGGTGCAAAAGGGTATTGTTCCTGAATCTGTGAACATGATATTTGAAGCAGATAAAAAGGAAGCTGTAGCGTTAAAGATAGTTGTGGAGAATTTGTACAGAAAGTCACATATAACAAGCCAAGCATTTGAAATACTGAAAGAAGCTGTAAGGGAGAAGAAGCTTGTTAAGAAAAATCGAAGAAATAGAGGTGGTTTTAAAGATTCGGACAGTGGAATTTATTCGTAAAAATGTTGTGTTTTTGTACACAAAGGCTTTGTTTATTCTTTTTGTTCCATTTTTGTAAGATTTATTTGTAAAATATCATTAGCATTTGCTGTTAGCTTTTATGATCTTCACTTTAGGCTATCCTTATCGTTGGCTGTCCAATCTGACTGGACGACCAACGTGGCATTCTTTTGGGCAGACGGAGGATTAAAGACACTCTGTTTCCTTTGTTTTTATTAAAAAAAGATCTTTAAAAATTAATTTTAAAATAATTATAAAATATAAATATTTATATTATGATTTTATCGATAATATTATGATTCTAATGTATTTGATATGTAAAAAAATATAATTTAAAATTATAATTATCCGGATATTGTTGTAGAGATAAGAGGAAAGTTATTTATAAAATTAAAGAATAATGATGTGTGAAGAGAGAAAGTTGATGTGGATGAGAGAATGTTGTTTTCGGGCGGACAAGGTTGAAGATGACCTTAGAACTTTGAGTTTGGTGACAGGAAGCTTAATGACCAAGATGAAAGAAAAAGATGAAAAACATGTAAAATAATATTAAATTTTAGACTTGAGTCAATTTATGTGGGGAGTCTGCACGATAGGGGAGTAGAACATATCGTAAAAGAGATGAACAAATCATTTACATTCTCTCTTATAAACAAATTCAAACAATTTTTTACTTCCAATTCCTTTATATTCAACACATCCTATCAAATCCAACCAACTCACAAGTTGAATTTGGTAATTCAAATCGGTGGATTACCAACCGATTAATTTTATTAAATTGGACTAACCTCCTACAATGTCATTCATGATTTTCCTAAACTCGCTTCGATATCATGTTAAATTTCTAGAGTCGGATTATGTGGTGAGTGTGCATGGATATGACGTATAAGGGGAGGAGACCACATCGTAAAAGACTTGAACAAGTTATTTATTATGCTCCACATTCCCTCTCACAAACCAATTCATTCTACGTTTAAAGTACGATGTGAGACTCATGTTTTTATACCACCGGTACGCCAAAAACCGGGTGGCACCGGTATTTCAACCGGTACCGGGTATTCGGGTCGGAACCCGAGTTCTTCCGGGTTGACAAAAAAAAAATTTCTACCAGACGGTATACCGGCCATATCGATCCGGACCAGTACGAAATTCTAGATCGATATGAAAACATTGTGTGAAACAATTCATTTGTATTCAACAAAAGAATAATCAAATTCATGATATGACCCATCGGACATAAGTTTTGTTCAGTATAGCTTTTTAAAATTAAGGTGTGGTGAGATGTGTTGAAGTGTGGTGATCGTGATTTTTTAAATGTGTTTGGTAAAATTATGATATCATGATCCTAATTTAGGTAAAAAACTAATATGTCATTTTATGTTTAATAATAAAAACAAATAAATAATATATAATTGTAAAATGAAGGGTAATAAAGTATTTTTCAAAATCGCGATGTAGATATAGATGGTTTTACCAGCGATCATCAAATCGTGATTTTTTAACGAGAATAGCATCGCAATTATCCTTTTGTTTTTACGTCTTGATAAAATCACTATCTGACGATCTCATCTCACCACACCGCTATTCTTATCGGGATATCAAATAAACACATAAGTTCATCATTTCACCGATTGTCATCGTCACAAATTCAAGAGATATAAAGTGAACTCATCTCGAAAACCAAATGATCAACGAAAAATAAATTGTGAACATATATAGCTACCATACTTAGATAGTCAAATACTCACCAATCCAATTTCCTTTAAATTAAACAATTCATGAGAATGCCATAAATTCCTAAATATCCAAAGAATGAAGATTCATTCATCAAGCAAGTCTCACCTAGGGGTGGGTATGGGCCAGCCCAACCCATACAAACATGTCAATTTATGGGTTGATCTGCTAAATATCATTGTATGGGTTGGATCGTGATTTTCAACCCGTCAACCCGTACGGATTGATGGGTTGAAGTGGGCTAGTTTTAATTTTTTTTAAAATTTTAAGGTTAAAATTGAATGTTTTTTAATTTTTGAATTTAGGTTTTTCAATCCGTTGATGAGTTAAGAAAAATTCTCAACCCTTTATACCAACCCGTACGGGTTGACAGGTTCAACGATTCGACCCGTAACCCGTTAGACCGGACCCGTTCGCACCCTTAGTCTCACCAATTAACACTTCTTCTCCAGCACACGCTCCTTGGCCCGTTAAAATTGTTGGGCTTCTTGACTAAATTCGGACTATAAATGACCCTTCAATACAGACCAATACTGAAATTTTAGGTCTTAAATTTACTTGTGCGCGAAAATTGCTTTTTTTGTTTTATTATTTATTATTTATAATTATATAATTTAAATTTCTTTAATTATATTATATATTATTTGTATTATTATAATTAAAAATAAAATTATGTTAAAAATTGTATATATTAGACTAATTTAGTAATTTAATTTTGTAAATTCTTTCGGATCAAATTTGAAAAAAAACGATAAGAAATAATAAAAAAATTCAAACGAAAAAATTAAATGTAATGTAATATTTATTGAGAAATAGAATAATAAATAGATCGAGTTAAAGAGATAGAAATATAAAATTAAATTTGAAGAAATAAGATGATATTGATGAAAGTGAAATAAATATTGATGTAGATGAATGTGAAATTTTATAAGTTGAAAGAGAATATGATGTGGATGTGAGAGAATAATAATGTGCAGAAAGATTTATACGGGGGAAATTGTTTTAGATGCGGAGAATGTTACATATAGTCTTACGTAAAATATTAATATACTTTTATTTATATATATAATAATTATTAACTTTTTTTAATGTTTTAGTGTATCTAAATTTACAAAATATTATTTCAATTTATTTTTTCATTGTATTTTTCAAGAATTGATCATTTTTTTTCTTTATTATATAAAATCTTAATGTATTATAAATAAGCTTTTTATTATTCAATTCCTAGTTAAATAACCTAAGTAATATTTCAAAAATGAACACTCAATTCAAACTATACAATTTACTAACAATAAAAAAATGATTCTATAAACGAGTGAAATATATTTTAATAACAATATTATATAAGTAATATTTTTAAAATTTTTACAATTATATTTTACAAAATAAATTTAATCTTATACTATAAAACGATTAATGATGTAACGTTCTAAATCCGCCCATATGACATCCTAATTCAAATGAATCCGAAAAATAAAAATATATTTCACGATCCAAAAATTAGATCGAATTGAAATATGACAATATTTATTTTGTAAACGTTGTGTTACTACACCGCATGTGAGGACAACAACCGATCAGCCGACACATTTGTTTGTTTATATAAAATACAAATCTACAATAACATATTACAAAGTCACAAACATCATTCCTTCATAATCAAGTTACGAGTAAACCCGAACCTAAATCGAAATGCCATATTTTCTTATCGGTCGGTATATATTAGTCAGTACGTTAAGTACCGAGTAGTACTAATATTTTTTCTAGTAACGTCCGGTAGTCATAATCGAATTACGAGTAAACCCGAACCCCAATCGAAATGGTTTAGTGATATCCATGTTTTCTTATCGGTTGTTATGCCGGCGGTATAGGCCGCTACGTTGAATATCGGGCAGTACTAGTATTTTTTCTGGTAACGCCCGATATTAGGTTTTATGGTATAATTTTTCGGTTTTTTCGGGTCTGATCCTAAAAAAATATTTAAATGTTTTTTAAAAAAATTTTAAAGATTAAAAATAAAATTGAGTCTGACCGAATACCGATACGGATCAACCCGAAACTCACCATACAACTCTGATACCATGTTAGAATTATAGAGTCGGATCGAAATTATGACGTGAGTGTGCACGGATATAACATATAAGGGAAAGAAACTACACTGAAAAAACGTGAACAAATCATTTACTATGATACATCTTCTCTCTTATACACCAATCTAAATTTCATTACAAATCCAATGTGGGACAATTTGATTTTCAACATTAAATTCATTCATATTATAATTCAAAAAAAAACTTGATCGAACATTTTTCCTATTTCTAGTTTTTTTATGTTCTAGTTCGTATTCATAGTCATTTGTATTTGGATTTGCTTATTTTATATTCGAATTCGTTCATTCATGTTCGTGCAGAATTGAATAAAAATACTCAAATTCAAACTTTCACAAACATGTTCATGTTAGTTTGAATCTTATTTCGAACTTGTTTTGTTGTTCGAATAATATTCATATTTTAATTTGAACGAACAGATAAGAACGCAAACGAGTCGAACGATAAATATTCAAGAAATGTTCACCCCTCTTAACAACCTTACATGTACCACAAACCATAATATCAATATTGAAAATGTTATAACAAATCATCTACTAATTATAACACTAATCTTAAAAACTAAATTATTTATAATTCACATTCGAAACCTAAACCCTAAACCCTTGAACTTATATATTGAAATATCAAATTGTCTCACATTTGATTTGTTCAAGCTATGTGGTTTCTTTCTCTTTTATGTTATATTTATGCATACTCTTGTCGTCGTAATTTCAATTCGACTTTATAATTTCAAGAGTTAAATCATTATGATGAATAAATAAAGGCAAAAAATTAGGAGTAAATATGTAATATAACCTAGTAGAGTATGAGAGTTGAACTCTATTGACAAAGTGTGGCTGTCAAGAACAAGTCAAAGAAGCAAGAAGTAATTGAATACGTATAGCAATTTGCAATTATGTTTGCCTTTCCAATTCAAGCATTAACTCTTCATCTTCCACGCGGTTTCCTTGCAAAAAATACAGAAGCCAAGCTGCACTGCTGACTTTTTACAAGCCAAAGAATCATTAAATGCTTCTTCTTGTCTTCATTTGACTCACACTCATCTTCATCCTCTTATATATTCCCCCTTTCTCCTCCATCTTCGCTAAATCCACCTCTGTTCTCAATTCCGCACAGAAAACGAAGAAGAAACCCTAGAAAATTTGAAGATTCTCTGTGTTTTTTAAGCTTTTTTCAGATGGGTAGGCTCCCTTGCTGTGATAAAGTTGGTGTTAAGAAAGGGCCGTGGACGCCGGAGGAAGATATTATCCTTGTTTCTTATATTCAAGAACATGGGCCGGGGAATTGGAGAGCTGTTCCTGTAAATACAGGTGAGTTTTTGGGTGTGTTTTTTAGTAATTAATATAGTTGCAGGAGCAATTCTTCCACCGCCTCATTCAATGCTTGTTAATTTCGTCGCTCAGATCTCGTGTTGATTTGATTTTTTTAGGGTTGCTTCGCTGTAGTAAAAGCTGTCGTCTCCGATGGGCAAATTATCTCCGGCCAGGAATCCGCCGTGGGAATTTCACAGAAGATGAAGAGAAGACGATCATTCATCTCCAAGCTCTGTTAGGAAACCGGTAAGTGAATCAATCCAAGCAATAAATGCACTGTTTGAAAGCAAAAATTGTGAGTTTTTTAAGAGTTTTGTTTCTGTAGATGGGCAGCCATAGCTTCATACCTTCCAGAACGAACAGACAATGACATCAAGAATTACTGGAACACACACTTAAAGAAGAAGCTCGAAAACAAACAAATAAACGAAACAAGAGGCAAAAACTGGAACCCATCTTCAGTTTCAAGAGGGCAATGGGAGAGAAGACTCCAAACAGACGTTCAAATGGCGAAAAAAGCTCTCTGTGAAGCTCTCTCCATAGACAAATCTTCACCAAATCCATTTCTAGACGAAGAAAAACAATCAAAACCTCAATCTACATACGCATATAGCACAGATAACATCTCCCGATTACTCGATAACTGGATGAATAAGTCTCCTTGTCCAAGTGAAGGAACAATGAGCACAAACCTCGTAAGCTACAACAACTCCTCGTACTCAGACTCAGTATATAATGAAGAAACTAAATTTGATTCAACGCCTGAAACTGGGATTTTTCAAGATGAAAGCAAAGCTTTTTGGGACACAAGCGTACTGGAAAAATGGCTTCTTGATGATTGGACGCAGAATCAAAACGGTGATGGAACGGAGATTTATAGTCTCAATTACAGCAACTAAGCTGTTGTTGTTATGAAGAAACAAGTTACTTAGAAATTAGAGTAAGTAAAGTATTTTGGTGTGATTCAGAATATGTCTTTGTTCTTATTTCATGTGTAAATTATTAGCATTTTACCAGACCGATGGAGACAGTAAAAAGCTCTCTTTATCACTATCAATATCACTAGCATTCCCTAAACTTTGTGCAACATTTAAAATTTAGGTTAAATGCTGTACAAAGCAAAACACAATGTTTTAAAAATCGGTATCGGTCGATATATCGGACAAATTTATTGGATCAATATATCGGATATGTATCGAGTATATAGGATATATATTGGATCTCTGCCGACTATTAAAATAAATTAAATTATAAAATATTCATATTTTATTTTTTTAAAATAAAACCCGACCCGCAAAATACTCGTACTAGCCGGTATTTTGACAAAATATCTGCTGAAGCCGATACGCTCGAAATTTACGGTATACCAGAAATTTAAAACATTGGCAAAACGACGTATGTAATACAATAATTCATCGAAAAAAGTGACGGAAATGTTTTAAAATTGGTACAAGACAAGCTTAATGTATTGGATGTGTACCGGAATAATAAAATAAATTTAAGTTTTTAACATACATAAAATATATAATTTTTTAACTCATTCTAAATTTAGATGTTATTACTTCGAAAAAAAACATATAAACTTATATCTTTTTACCATAAATCAATTAAATAGATCCAAACTAACTCGTTTAAAACTCATACCTACCGGTATTTTGTTTAAATATCGACCAAAACCGATACACCCGAAATTTTCGTTAAACCAGATCAATATCAAAAATTTAAAAAGTGGGCGACGTTGATTTGAGGAGATCGATGATTATGTAGATCAGCCATATTATAAATATGAGATGTTCATTTGGTAAATAAATTTTGAAAATTAAATACATAAAAAATCAAAAATTTTGCTACTGAATATTGAACTGAAAATTTTTCGATTCAGTATGGTAATTACCGAATTCTTTGGTTCAGTTTCGATATATAACGAAATTACATTTTTTTCTAAAATCAAATTAAATAGAAAAATTAACCATAATATTATATTTAATTATATAATTAAATAAAAAATATATTAGTTTTAAATTCAATAAATTGTTGAATTTGGTATTCGCATGACCAAAAAAACAAACCGAGTTACAGACATTATTTCAAAATTTGTTATCGATCTAATAAAAAATTCAATATTTGGTTTTAACATAATTGAATAATGAACATACTTAATTATAAACTTGTTAATATTTTGTTGAGACAATCATTATCTTGAGACTATTTCGACTTAGACATAAGTCAAATTAAAATTGAAATAAAGTCAATTAATATATTGTTATTTATTGTATTGACCTAGTTTGTGAACTCGTGAAGTGATGAGGTTGACCTTTAATTAATGCTTGTTGTAAAAAGATTCATAATAATATCACAATTCTTATAAATTATTAAACGATGATAATAAAATTACTATTATATGAAAGAAAGATACCATTAATCAAATATAATCGAGAATTCACGATGAATAATATCGATTATAAGTTAATATAAATGGATTTTGTAACGACCCGCCTTTCCGCTTGCACGATATTGTCCGCTTTGGACTAGGCTGACCCTAATGACACCCACCTAGTCCTCACGGTTTTACTTTTTCCCTTGCCCTACACTTCCCAGTGGGTCACCCATCCTTGAATTGCTTCAGGGTGAGCACGCTTAACTTTCTAGTTCTAACGTTCCGCTTGCCACTTTGCTAGGAAAAATGCTTCATGCAATGGGAGACGAATCATTATACTTAACATACGATCGTTCCATATCTATAGACGATGTAGGGATTTGCCTAAGGTGCCCTCTCTCTCGCACCCCCGAGGGGACCTCACAGATTTAGTATAATTTTGTTCGCCTCTCGATATTGGTCGATTCTATCGAATTATCTCAACTAAGCCTCAAAAGATTCATACTAATTTCCAAAGGTTATTTAGTCTAAAAATGTTATCAAATAGTTATGTTTATCTTTATATTATCAAAATAGTATTTTAAAAGATAAAATATAATTTTATTATTATATATAATAATAAATAAAAGAATGGTGAAATAAAATGTCATTATTTAAAAGTTATTAATTTGTAATAAATAATAATGATCAATTGATACTCATTAGATTTTGAAAGATAGGTGATTATTAGTTCGATTATTCATTATTGATAATTACATTTATTTACAAAATTTATTGAAAAAATGTTTTCAATTTCCAAATATGAATTAAAATTGAGAAAATGACGCATTTAGTTTCATAGTTTAAACAAATTCAATCCATATAATTTGGAATCACATATTTAGTATACAAACATTAATATTTAGCAAATTTAGTCATCTAAAGCAGTGTTTAAATCTCGGGTGAAATTTCGTTCGAGATGACCGAAATTTCGTTTCTACCAATGTTCACTGAGATGACCTAAATTCCGATATATGCGGTATATCAACGGTATACCGATGTACCCGCCAAAATTGGTACAAGACCGGTAAGCCGGTATTCAAACATTGATCCAAGGTTTCTAACATTTAACAAATTAGATTAACGAAGTGCCTAAATCGATCACCGAAATTTGATTTTGATCGAGTATCTCAATTGTCAAATTGAAAACTTCGAGGATAAATTATTCCATACCGACTAAACTTTGAGATCTGATTTTACCAAAACTTACAAAATATGATTATCTATTTTGTCATCTTGATATTTTATGGGTCACAATTTTATAAAAAAATTTGAGGAAAACACATAGAATTATTAATATCAAATTTGTATATCCCAAAAATCAATATATTTTGTTGATTTATTATATTGTAAGAAAAGACTAGAGAGAGCCCGGAGGCTGTCACTGCCTGGCAGAAGCATTAACTCCGGCTCGCAGAGAAGAACAAGTCAAGGATGAGTCTTAGCCGTCGGATCGTAGATTAATCATCATCTACAGCCATTGAAAACTGCAAGAGTATCATTAATAAATGCACATGGGGAAAGAGTATGGGGACTCCACTTGGACTCATTTTGACTCCTTCCCATAAGTCTCCAGCTAGTGGGGTTGACTTCCCATATTAAATACCATCCACAAAAAATAAATTAAATAAATAAATAATAACGTGTCAATTGGATAATTTATTTATTTAATTAAAAATAATGATTTGGGAGGTGGAGCAGGCCAGGCCATGTTGTGATCCTCGATACATCATGTGGCATGTCACGTATTGGGGTACGTGAAAATGTGGGTAGGCTAAGCTGTCAAGCTGTTGATTATTAATTTATTATTATTTTAAATTATGGGAAATGGAATTTTGGTATGGTTTGACACGTGTAATCCATTTAAAGAATGGAAGGTTCTATACATTTTATGTTATTTAATGATATTGAAACTTCATTGTAAGACTCAGTCTTCATATTTGGATAAGTAATTGCATTTTTTAGTTATCTTTATGAACTGGTAACCGTTTTTCCGATCGTTATGTTTTCGATTTGTTCGGACCGGCTTAACCGATCGATATCAAACCATTCATATATTTTAAAAAATAAAAAAAATAAAGTAAAATAAAAATGAACATTTATAATTTTACAATAAATTATTAATATCACTTTTTAACCAAGTAAATTCATAAATTTTCAAAAATTAGAATAAAACTTACATAAATTATGGTTGGTGATTCTTGAGTTAGAACCAAGGAAGTCATAACGGTCGGTACCGCTCGTATCGATACCGACCAGAACGAGTGATTTTTACGATATACCGTTGGTATACCGACGATATATCGAAATAACGGTGTACCGGTCACGATCGATAATTATCGGTATGACCAGTATACCGGACGATATACCACCAATATCACTTCCATGGTTAGAACAAGAATAAAAAATGTGAAAATATGTTGAATTCAAATTAATAAACTAGGCATTTTTTATATTTTGTGGGCCGTTCTTAAAATGTTACCGATTGGACCGGCCCGACCAAACGGCCAACAAACATAGGACTTTTTAGTTGTAGGGGTACTTCTTTTTTTTCAAAATTTCATGCTTGATTGCACGAAAGCCGCACCCACATACAAGGTTTGTTTGGTATAGTGTTTTTTAAAATGGAGTGACTTATGTTGATCTAAATACGATGAGTTAAATACAATTTAACGTTTAAAAATTACGTTACGATGGTAGCTTATATTCAAAGTTATAACGAAAATTCAGAAAATTATGGGTGAAGGTTACATTATTTTTTTTGTTTGGAAAAATCACGTTTTTAGAAAAAATAAAGTGAACCCACTTATCCCACCACTAAACCAATCACACCACTAATTTTAAAAATACAATTTATCAATAGATAAATATGTTGTTCAAACATTTCTTATATTTTAATTTGAACGAACAAATACAAATATAAATACAAATACAAATACATATTCATAAACTAGTTGTACTTCTTAATAGCTCTAGTAAATTATGCAAATGGAAACTATATGTAAGTTTGGATTTATTAATATACTCAAACAAGATTAATATGGTTGATTGGTCGTGAACTTATGATGCTTGTGATAATGGGCCAGGCCAACGCTAAATGGGCCGTCTGGTCCAATGCATACCAGGGAAATGCGTTTTATTCTTATTTTGTTAATACAAAGGCACATGATGATGTATTATAATTAATACTATAGTACAATTGAGGAATGAGGTAGTTAGCTCCAAAACTTTTCGGCAAATTTGATTCTTTAACGTTTCAATATTTGATAAATTAAATTATTAAAGTGGCAAAATCGATCCTCAAATTGGATTTTGAGAGACGATCTCAATTGAAAAAAATTGAAAATTTTGGGAACAAATTATACAATATAAACTAAACTTTGGATACTAGTTTGTCAAAACTTATAAAGTATGGAGACTTGTTTTGTCATCTTCATACTTTTTGTCTATAAAGAACTTAAAGACAAAAATTGGTAATACCATGAAACTATAAAAACCAAATTTATATCTCACACCATTAATTTATTGGTATTCGGTGTTGTTATTTTTAATCATATTAGTTAAACTAAGTTCTGAAAGCGTTAAAAATGACACTCAGATTTATAGTGGTATCCGATCACGTTGTCTTAGATAAGACACGATCGTATCGCAATCCACTGTCCAACACCTTGCAATTTATTCACTATTTTAGTTGAAATGTTCAAGAACACACAACACAACCACAACTAAAATACAGAATACAACTACTGCACAAGAAGTTAAACTAAAGTATAAGAATAGAAAATGCTCAATAATTTTCTCCTCCTTAGGACGTATTTCAGATCGCAGCCTGAATACTGAACTTCTTAATCACAAAGAAGTTAGTAAAATAACCTGCAACTATGAAACACACGTTAATCATACAAACAGTTTGCGATGATGCGTTTCACAGAAATGACAGTGGTAAGAAACTGTAAGGGCAGTTCTTATTGCACAAGTTCAATGTATTATCGAAGATATACTTAGTGTTTTAAGGCTTCAGTACGAATCTTGGTCAACGGTTTTCCAGAAACTCAGATCTCTACAGATCTGGCTTGAAAACTCTTATATAGACTCAAGTCTTTGAGAAATCCAAAGATTTTCTCAAAGCCGTAACCCAAAACAGAAGGTAATCTTTCGTGAACGCTTGAAGCCAAATATTAGGCTAAAAGCGATCAGTTTAAATGTAAATGTAAAATGCAGAAAGTAAATCTAACGATTTTTTTCAACTAGAGTTTTACAGTTTCTCAGATCTATGAGAATTTGTCTTAAACTCAAACTATTATGTCAAGAAAATCACGAACCTACAGTATCAAGGTGTTCGTCTTAACCCGAGTTTTACAGTTTCTCAGATCTACGAGGATCTGTCTGAAATTCAAACTATTAGGTCAAGATCTTGAGAAGATCCCAAGATATTCTCAAGAAACACAAGTATTTCGTACACAGACGAAAGATAACGAGAGTAAAGAAACAACGATAACTAACACATGCAGTTTCTAGATCTTTAGGACATACATTATAAGTACAATGTCGTAACAACGAAGAACAAAGCATAAAATCGCAAGGTTCTAAGAAAAGCAGTAGAACAATGCTAAACAGTAAGTATCGCTCAACAACTAGAGAGAAAGCTAAACAGAAAGTAAATCGCGAAAATGAAAAGTGAACGAAATGTGAAGAGATGCACATATTTATAGTTCGGGCCCAACCATCTTACTGTTATCAGAGGTCCAATAGGCCAGATCCATTATCAAGGCCCAATCACCATAGTCCCAGAGTAAACGTTAATACAGCTCCAGCCCAATAAACATATAAGACCCAATAGGTATGAGTGAGACCCATTTGTATAGCCCAATAGCAGTAGACAAACATGTACGAAATTACTGAGATTACCTAACTCCAACATTCGGTCACACAATAATGTGTTGTAGTGTTGGCAAGAAACAAAGGTCAATCTCAAGTCTCAACCAAAGCCTATCTAAGTCCCCATAAAACCCTCCTCTAAAACCTGTCTTAATTTTATAAGAAAAATGAATCATATTTAATCACAAAGTCACAAATACGAATAATTTCAAGAGAAACATACAAGAAACAGTTGTCAAGTAGGGTCATTGCAACCCAACACGTCAAGATATTCAGGTGAATCATTGATATTCAACATTATTTATTTGTTATATGTCTCATGCCTTTAGATCTAAGTTTTTTTCTAAGAAATTTCCAATGAAAATAAAGCTGGATCATTACATATTATATTACATAAAATACCACTTTCCATATCACTACAGCTACATCTTGTAGAATTAGATGCCATCTAATCTAAATCCCACATCACTTTATCAATAAGCAAATCGCAACACGCAAATTTGATCTCATAGTTTCATTTTTGACAATTTTGGTCCTTAAATTTTTATGATTGTAACTATTTCGATCCTCAAAATATCAAAATGATAAAATCGGCCCTCATATTTTCGAAGTTTTGAAAATAAAATTGCCAAAATTTAGTTTGTATGACATATTTGCTTCAAAAAGTTTTCAATTTTGACAAATGATGTTATTTGTCAAAATACAATTTCGGAGATCGATTTTGTAAAATTTAGCATACTCAGAAAATCAAATTTATCAAAATATTAAAGTTTAAGAACTAAATATGTCAATACAAATGATGAGAAATAATTTTACCAAAATTATAAAAGTTTTGGAATTTAATAAATCATTTTCTTTGAAGCACACTATTTCAAGAGTGTACGTTCATATAAATAAGTCTCTTCCTTCATTGCAAATTTAGGGTTAGGTTTTGTTAATCATTGTTGATGATGAAGAAGAAGCATATTGTTATAAGACGAGAAGGGTATGTAAGAAGCTCGGCTGCTCGGATATACCGGACGGCAAGGTACGTGGAATGTCAGAAGAATCATGCGGCGAGTATCGGAGGTTATGCGGTGGATGGTTGTCGGGAGTTTATGGCCGGCGGAGCTGAGGGGACAGCGGAGGCGTTAAGCTGTGCTGCTTGTAACTGTCATCGAAATTTTCATCGGAGACAGATGGATATTGTGTGTGAAAATTCATCATCTTCTTGATTGATTAGCTTGTAATTAACGATTTGGTTGTGTGTTCAGACAAGAAATTGTGTCTGAATTTCATTTTAAGATTATCCCTTTTCTGCACTTAAGATTGAGCTTGTATGTGATCAATTTTTTTCGATTTAAAAATGTATTGATGAAAAAGAAAGATAAGAACAAGTTTTGAGAAAATGACGATTGAGTTATCAAACTTTTATAATTGTCTTATCATAATTTGTAATGATATATTTAGTCTTAAAGTGATATAATTTGACAAATTATATCCCAAAGTGATACAATTAGTCACCGAAATATGGTTTTAGCCGAAGATCTCCATTGAAAAAATTGAAAAACTTGGAAGACCAATTTCGTTATACATATTAAAGTTTGTAAATTAATTTTGTCAAAATTTATAACGGATAGAGATCAATTTATCCATTTTGTTACTTACAATTACAATTGCTAAAATCATAAAATTTTAGGAACCAAATTCGAATGTATGACCTAATAGTCGTATTATTAAACATAATAAAAAATAAAAACAAAATTATTATTTATAGATGTATATTATATTTTTATAAAAAGTTTCATAACAAATTATTGGTATTAAATGATATTTTAATCATAATAATCTCTATTACTTTTGATTTATTATTAAATGAAGATTTTACTAAACTCTTCAATCTTGTATCTCTCAAATTGTTTAATAAGAGTTATGAATCTTATTAAAATATTAACCTATACCTAAATATAAACCCTAAACTCCAAACCATAATAACTGTTAAATTAAAATTCCTGGTAAATGAACTATGGAAAGTTGTTATTTTATGCGATAAATTCATGATTTTTTATATATTCCCTTATATAAAAGGATTAGAGTCTTATTTGAGTTTAATATTGATTAGACTTTTTATTATTTTTTAAAAAAATTGTTGCATAGACCCTCCTAACTGTAAGGAACCCTCGGGGGTGCGAGAGAGAGGACACCTTAGGCGAATTTCTATATCGGCTATAGACGGGAACGATCTTATGTTAAGTATAATGATTCGTCTTCCATTGCATGAGGCTTTTTCTCTAGCAAAGTGGCAAGCGGAACGTTAGAACTGGAAAGTTAAACGTGCTCACCCTAGAGCAATTCAGGGATGGGTGACCCACTGAGACGTGTGGGGGCTAGGGAAAAAGTAAAGTCGTGAGGATTAGGTAGGTGTCATTAGGGTCAGCCTAGTCCAAAGCGGACAATATCGTGCAAGTAGAAAGACGGATTGTTACACCTAACCCATAACTAGGTACCGGGTGAACCTAATTATGGTACATAAGTACTTTCGTAAATCTCGATTGTATTGCAATTGGTTTCAACAGTTATGATTAAATTGTGATTTTTTAGCGATAAACGTACGGTTAATTTTCTTTTATTTTTATGCATTAAAAAATAACGATTTTTATTTTTATGCTCCAAACAAACCCATTGTGTTTTTATATTTGATGGGATATGAACAAATGTATCATTAATGATTGGTTGTAACATTTTATCAAGTATGTATGTTGCAACGTGGCATAAAATATTTGAGTGCACATGAAAAAGGAAAAGGCATATGTATATAATAAGAATCATATGGTCATAAGTCATCATATATGGGATTATTTTAATACATCTTTTTCTCATCATGTGCAAAAACTTTATTCCTTTTTATTTTAATAAACTCAAAATGAATCATAATGTTAAAGTTTGCTTGTTTTTTGTGATTGATACATTTAAATATTTTATAAGTTAATTATATTAAATGAAATAATTTAGAGATATCCATGTAATTAAAATAAGTAACCAAAGAAGATAATGTGTAAGGAAATAATATTAAATTGATATGCATATGATTTGTGACAACAATTTGAATACATGCTATAATAAATATTTTATATTGTAATAAAATAGTCTATAGTATTGAAACATGAACGGGTTAATTACTTAATTATGTAATTATAATTAACATTGTTCATGAACCCTAAACTTGATAATAGTAATTGAGTATCGAATTCCACATCCTTCGTGGAAATAGAAATTCCTAATTTATATAGATTAATATCATAAGTAATTGGATCAGTGTAGCATTTTATATGTGATTTAGTTCTCTTATGAACTCGATTATACATGTTCTCATGACCCAAATTTATACATAATATAATATCGTTGAATTTTGAGTTCGAAATTCCGATAAAATTTGAGTTTTTTCATCAAAAAATAATTTTTTAGTATAAAGTCCAAAATTTTATGTAATCTAAAAGGTTTGTTTATGAATGATGAAACTTAATTTAACAATAATTATTATATTTTTTTTGAATTTAAGGATATTTGGGGTAATATTAATAGTATATCAAAATGAAGGATTTAATTTGAATTGAAGTAAAATTGAGCTATAATCAAATTTAAATGACTAAAAATAAATTTTTTCCAAAAAAAATATGGTTAAAAAGTACACTGGGTTTAGACGACAAAAGTAGATCGATATATGATTCGAGTACTACCAAATCTATTAACAATACATATTCGAGTGTTGAAAAATATTATCTTACATCATTTGTAAAAAGATAAATGTTCTAATTTATAAGGTCATAATATTATTAATAATTGGACTAACCCAAACTTATTTACCTTCTTTATGAATTTGATTACATGAAAATTGTCACGATCCATTTAATTATGAAATTCTATATGAATATACTTGTTATTTTCAGTACTTTGAATGCTAAATTTTTTATCAGCATGTCTTTTTATTGAATCTAAAAGGACATGAGAGTCATCACAAAGATTTTGTGATGTGTGATATCGTATCATTAATATTAATATCGTATTTGTTTATGCTCTCGTCATATTTTCACTCAGATTCAATAATTCTATCATGATATCGAAATTGGTTCACTTTTCAAGTCCAAACATATCAATGGATTTTGAGGTAAGCTTGTTTTAAAGCTAATTACAATAAGAATATTTTTGATAATAATGGACGTAATACAAAATGAATATTTTTATATAAAACAAAGATAATATCTAAATATTTATTTTTAAAATTTAAGATCCTCATAAGATATTAGTTCTTCAACGGATTAGTTAGTGAGTTTGTTTGGTATAGTTTTTTTAAATTGCGGTATGGTGAGATGTTGTGAGGTGTGGTGAGATATGATAATCGTGAATTTTTAAATATATTTGGTAAAATTGTGATATTATATATAAAATAATAAATATACCCTTATATATATAAAATAATAAATATAATTATATTATAATTAATAGAATTAAGGGTAAATTAGTCTTTTCCAAAATCACGATGAGGCCACAGCTGGTTTTAACAGCTGTGATGAAATCGTGATTTTTTAACGATTATCACATCGCAATTAAACTTGTGTTTTGTGTAACATAAGAAAATCACGATCTGGACATCGCACCGCACGTCACCGTAGTTTTAATTTGAGTACCAAACAAACACAGTATAAATATTCATATTTCAAGATATTGGTAGTTGAATTCAATAATTTTCTTATTTAGGATAAAAGAATTGTTCGTATTTTTTATTTTGTTAAATGATTATTATTTAAATTCAATTTTGTATACTTGATTGATTATTTACTCATCTATGTAACCTTAAATTTATATTGAATTAAAAAGAAATATTTTTTATTAATAGAACAATCAAAAGATTCGAAGCAAAATAATTTGTATGAAAAAAAGAAATAAAAAATAATATGGATAAATTAGAATTTTATAGTAGAAAAAAAAAAGATTCCAAATTAAAATATTTCTTTTATAAATTATAAGAAAATGCAAAATAAATTCGGAAATTTGCAATTTGCAAATTGCAAGCCGCAGTCGAAGACTTGAAGCAGCGCCCCCAAATTCGGGAGCTTCGTTAATAGTTTCTCTGAATTTCGAGGTAGCTTTTTGTCTAATTACATCCTTGATCCATCTGGTTATGGTTTTTTTTCTGTCTGTTGGGTTCAATTTAACAGTTTGCTCGTCCATGGCGGCGATTGGAAGCTTGACCTTGAAATTTCAATTTTTTGTAATTTTTAAATACAAGAAACGATGCGCTCTGCGATGTTGACTGAAAAATTCGATTCATTGTTTATGTAAATTTTCTGGTTTTCTACTTTAATTCCCTTTAGCCTTTTTGTTTTCCCAAATCGCAACTGAACACTATGCAATGTGAATATGATAAATTTGGGTCAATTTACGTAGGAGCTTGCTGCTCAGATATAGCTTACTAGAGAGAGAAGAGACCAATACTTTTAAAGGGTCTTCTCCCTTTAAAAGCTATATCCTCTTTAAAAGCTATATCTGTATACAAACTCTATAATTTCGATACGGTATCGGAGCCCCATGATGTGTTTCGGTTTAGACAAAAAAACCCCGGTAAAAAAGTGTATCACACACTTAGACGACAAAAATAAATCGACCTATGTTTCAAGCACTACTAAGCATATAGAAACAAATCTGAATTGGACCAAGATTATAAAGAGTTTGATATCATAAGTAAATGGCTTTGTCTAGCATTTTCATTATAATTCACTTCTTTAGAATCTTGAATTTCTACGTACTATCGATTTTAATTTTGTTTCTTGTGTATCTTAAGTGATGGGAAAAGATTCAAAGGCTAAAGAATCAGGAAGCAAAGGTAAAGGGAAACAGCCCGCAGGTACAAGTGATGATGGTGGTTCAAAGGCAAAAGGAAAAGCAGGGAAAGGGGGAGATGGCTTAGGAACTTGCACATACGTTAAAGGTTTTATGTGTTTTCATGCTTCTTAATAACTTAGCAGTCAATTTGATGATTGAAAATCCATTTGTTATGTACATTATTAGCAAGACATGTGTTATGTGAGAAGCAAGGAAAGATTAATGAAGCCTATAAGAAGCTTCAAGATGGGTGGCTTAGCAACGGGGACAAGGTTCCGGCTGCTGAATTTGCTAAGGTATTGCTACTTATACGCATACAACTCGGTTTAAATAATGAACAATATCATATATTCGATGTGAGTTGTCTCTTTGGGTTGGTTGGTTTATATATCATAGTAAATAATTTGTTCAAATATTTTACAGTGTGGTTATATATGTACACACTCCCTACATAAATTGACCCGACTTTAGAAATTTAACATGGTATCAAAGCGGGTTCGAAAAATCCTAAGTGACCTTGTTGGGTTAGTCCAATTTAATGAAATTGATCGGTTGGTAATCCACCAATTTGGACTTGAAGGGGTGTGTTGAAACAATGAACAACATCTTACATCGAAAAGTGAGATATTGTTTGGGTTGATTTGTAAGAGGGAATGTGGATCATATTAAATGACTTGCTCAAGTCTTTATACGTTAAATCCATGCACACTCCCCACATAAATTGACTCGACTTTAGAAATTTAACAAACTCATGCATTCGGTTCTACGATAGTAATATCTATCGGGTTTCCTTCTTCAGATAGCTGCAGAGTATTCAGAATGTCCATCAGGGAAGAAAGGTGGAGACTTAGGTTGGTTTCCACGGGGTAAGATGGCTGGTCCGTTTCAAGAGGTTGCGTTCAATACACCCGTAGGAGTAACAAGTGCACCGTTTAAATCAACGTGAGTCGTCGTTGTTAAGATATTCTTTTGATTGCTCTGATCTTGCTATTGAAATTTAGGCATGGATATCATATTATCCTCAGTGAAGGGAGGAAGAACTGAGAACATTTGAGCCTATGATGGATACATAATACAAGTAAGTTTGAGTGGTGAATAAGTTGTTGAATGTGTTAAATGACAAAACATGTGGTCATTTTATCTATCTCCTTTGGTTCAACACACCAACCTAATATCTATTGCCCCCATTCTCTCTTACGTATAATTAATAGTGAATAAATATTGGTAGTTAGGGTTTTATTCGGTACCGGAGTTTTAATTTCCTAACAGAATGAGGAACCCATTTTACTTGATGATGTACATTTAATGGTTCGTAGTAGTTTTGGCAAATTTGATCCACATGATTTATAATTATATATTTTTTTGAACAGTTTTATAATGATATATTTAATTCTTAATTTTTAAGGATTTGATAAATTTGTTCCTCTAAACTTGAGTATTTGGTAAATTAGATCTTAAAATGATAATTAACGTTCGAAATTTGATTTTAATCAAAATTTTCAATTGTTACTTTGTGATTAATTATGTGATGCACATTAAATTTAAGGAACTGATTTTACCACAAAATTACAAATAAGAGGATGATTTTTTGCCATCTTCATAATATTGGGATCATTATTTATATGATCATAAGCTTTATGAATCAAAATTGTGAAAACTATGAAATTAAGCTACAAAATCATAAAGAACATTGTCAAGAAATAGTGATGTTCAATACAAGGTATTGATTGTTCCCTGTTCCTGAATTGCTTAAAGAATCAAGAACTTCTCTACTTCGTCATAGCTAGTTATTCGACCCGATGCTCTTGTGAAAATGTCGAATATCAAACCGATCGACATCCACAAGTGGAGTTATAGTATCATTCCTAATCCTCTCAATATTCAAACTAGATAAACCTCTATGTCTAAATCCATACAATTTGAGAACTTGATTATCAGCAAAGTTAAATGCTCTCTCCATACTCTTCAAGCATTTCTCTACCGGATAATCCCCATAACTCCCACACGGCTTACACCCGACAAAATGCGTTACAAATGGCCATTTCTCGGGATAATGCTTCTCGATCATCTCCTCGTATCGATCCACTAATCCCTCCCAAAAACCATGAAGCAAATATGAATTCTCTATATAAACCTTGTTCATCCATTTATTTTTCTCCATTATAAGCAAGTATATAAGTGCTGATTGATCATCAGCTTCGAAATTCGGCCTTCCCTTTAAATTTGCTGTCAAGATTTTCCCAGCTTCATTCCTCACAACCCCTTTAGGACCCATTACAGCCCAAGAATCTAACAAATCTAGAGACCATTGAGAGTTTCTAAGCAAGAAACAGCCTGTGTTAATCGCAATCCATGACTTATGTTTAAAGAGTAAATCTTTATAGCCATGGATTACCATGTTATGGTTTCTGTATTTCAATACAGGAACTTTAAACTCTATATCAGTGAAGAAAGCATCACTGTCCATCCACCATAACCATTCTACTTCAGGATGTGAAAGCATTAAGCGCCTTATCAATGGCAGTTTAGCCCAGTAACCAGACATTTCTATATCTAAATGAGCCATGTTATAAACAATCTCAATCCCATGAATTCTACAGTAATCAATTTTATTCTTTATTGATTTTAATAGATAATGATCCCCAATTGCGTTATCGCAAAGGTTAGGGGGGGAACCAGTAACGAGAAGTATCCTGGGATTCCCGTTAATGTGAGTCGGAAAATTAGGGTTTCTATTTCCCCAAATCTTACGTACCTGATTCCATTTCCTAATTGGAGGTCCAAGACTGAAGGTGGAATTCAGTGCGATATCACTTTCTTGATGTGTATCTGCAATTTCTTGTGGATCTTCGTCTTCGGATCGAAGCACCGCGAGGATTCGCTTTGTTTCTTCGATTAAATGCTTATGTTCAGCTTCAGTGACAGAGGAAGCAAGATTGCTCAAACCAATCGTACCGCGTAGAACCAGAATAGTGATTAAGCCGCACAAGATTGTTATCTTGATATTATTGTACCTTTTATTCGTTTGCCGGGGACGTCGGACGATTGAGGCAGGACGTCCACTTCCGGTCACATTGCTCGGAAGTCCGCTGTTCTCCGAGCCCATCAGCCTTAGATTTACAGTATAACTTCTTAAAGATGCCGAAATTGACGATCGGCGTTCCGGCTCATCATCTCCGCCAATAAACCGACTAAACAGGCAGATTGAATTGTCCCGATCCACGTATCTTTTCTTCTTTGCTGATAATACAGAAAAAGCCCATAGATTCTCAGGAAGAATATGTCAAAAAAATCGAAATGAGAAAATATAACATTTTAATTATCATTAACATATAATAAAAAATACATTTAAAATTTAATATAATAATTTCAAATCTTAAATTTAACAAATAATATTGTATTTATCTTAATATTTAATAATAAATTAACAATATTTAAAAAAATGTTTCATTCTCAAATCCTATATTCTATAGTTTTAATTCGATTAATGCGAAATTTAAGTATTAGGGATTTTATGTATTAAAATAATTATAATATGATGCACGATCAAATATCAATACGTGTTTCCGTGAATCATGATATTAAATTCGTGTAATCGAACCAAAATAAAGTATTCACACATCATACAATTTAGTTCCCAAATGAGAACTTTGCTTGACCCCATTGATCTGAATCTAAGCGTAACGTTATCAAACTATATCATATAGTTTGAACTTATATTTTTGTAGTTGACGAACTAATGAAAAGTTTAAAAATTTAGGATTTTATGTATTAAAATAATTATATATTTGATACACGATCGAATATAAGTGCGAGTATCCGTAAATCATGATATTAAATTCGTGTAATCGAACCAAAATAAAGTATTCACGCACCATACAATTTAGTTCCCAAATGAGAACTAAGCTTGAGCCCAAGGATCCCAATCTAAGCACAAAGATTATCAGATTTGGACCAAATCAAAACCCGACCCATTGCAAACCTTATTCTAATGCTATATAATTCTCAAATAATTATTGTAATTAGGGGTGAACATTCAGTACCGAATACCAAACCAATCAAAATATTGAAATACCGAATACCAAATTATCAACAAAATCGAATATCGATTTTAATCCAATATTTTTTTGGTAGTAAACCAAATTACTGAAATAATTTCGGTATTTTTTATTAGTACCAAAATTAAAATCACATGGAAAAAATAATAAAAAACATCTCATGCATGTGTTAAATCAAGTAAATGGAAAACTTATATTACTCGTATTGATCTTATTCAATATTATCAGAATGTAGTCGACGAAACAATTTTGATTGCATATAAGTGTCTCCGCACTTTTTGAACTCAAAGAATTTCTATAAGAATTAAAAACTCGTTCACCTATTATATATTAAAGTATCAAACAAATAGTTAAATTGAAGATCGTACCATCAAAATAATATTAAATAAAAATATTTAAAATATCTAACGGTGATAAATGCATATTCAAAAGTAAGTGTAGATATTGACATGACGAGAATAACCCGAATCATTTGCACAAGTATAAGAAAACTCATACTAATGACTTTACAATATGTCAAGATACCGAATTTCAATATCAATAATTGAAGGATCATAACTCATTTAATTTTTTTAAAAATATATAAGTATTCTATTAAATAATTTGGTATTTCGGTATATACCGAATTTTTATTTTTTTATCGAATACCAAACCAAATTTCATAATTTTATAAAATTTAATACCAAATAACGAATACNAAACTCTCCCAAACAGCTACCTCTTATCTTGTCACTTTACCTTTCAATCTCTCATTTCTTCTCCTTTCAAAATCCTCCACTATTACTATACTACAAAACAATAACTTATTTACCTGGATTTGGGATTTCTTCACTTTGCCTATTGCTCAAATTTGCACCTCATTCGTCATCTTCGTAACGAATGCCGTCTCTTTTAGCACACTCGTTATATGCTTTAGTTTCATCGATTTTCTTGGCTTTTCAAATCCCGGATTAAAACTTGTGATTTCTGCATTAGGGATCATATTTTACTCCATTGTTGCTGCAAAAGCTACTGCTATATGCAACTTATCATTGATCATTTCATGGATTGATAAACGACCAGGATTTATCTCCATTCTCAAGGCATGTTTCCTGATCAAAGGTAAAACTGTCACCGCAATGTCACTAACAGTGTGTATAAACATGGGGTTAGCTGCCATTGAAGGTTTGTTCCGATATCGAATTTTAACGAAAAGTTATCAAAGACCGAAATATGAGATGGTTTTGGAAGGAATCATACTTGTTTACATATATTCTCTGCTTCTTATTCTTGATACTATCGTCGGCTATATGTTGTTGAAAAGCTGCGAACAAGAAAACGAGCTTTTTTATCAGGAGGATAGATATAAAAACTCATACCAGAAGGAAATAGAGATTCTAGAGTTTATGCTGTAAACTGTAAAAACAACTCTTCTGCATAAGAATTATTCTCCTGGTCATATAATTAATATCTCCATTGACAAAATTTCAAGCTTTTTTGCCTGAACTGCGGTCCACATAATAAAGAGGTCAGTGAAATACAAAGCCAAACTATCAAATGATTCCAACAAAGAGAAAAAGCTAAGCGTATTACTTGGCTTATTAACTACAAAAGCAAAAACAGCTTCAATTACTGAAAACAATGCCCTAATACACGAACAAGAGCCAATTTACATAACAACGGAATATAGAATACAAACAAGGAGCATAGAGGGAAAACCAAACCAAGTATGATTGAATCAAGTATCGGCAATTCATCAATCAACGAATTTTAACAAGAACGACTCAAATTCGCAACAATCCATAAAAACTAAACAAATGCGGACAAATCCGACGAAGCACATAAAGAAAGAACCAAAATGCGAAAAAATAGTAAAAGAGTTTGCGGATACCTCATTTTTGCGGTTTCATTCACCTTACCCCTCCAGTCAAACATCAAAGAAAAGAAGAATTCTTCAAGCTTCTTCGCCCAATTTCTCTTTCAACTGTATTGGGCCGAATTTGTAGACCCAACATATTTCCGGACACTAGCCCAAACTCTAAATCCACGTCATTATCATTATTAATTACTTTAATAATTCAACTATATAACAAAATGGGTGGATGGACCTGTCCACATAATTTATATAATTTGTTTTATTTTACTATTTTTGGTAAATCCAGTTTTTATAGGTTGATTATGGTAAAAATAATTATGAAATTTTAAAATAATTCTTCACCCTTATTCGAACATGTGTAGATGAGACTCAGCATATCTGAGGACGAATGCGCGTCAGAAGCAAGGATGCGGCCCGATTCATTACAACACTTAATATGGACTGGGTTTTTTTTTTCTTAATTTAATATTTAATTCATTGCACATCTTTTTTTATTAATTTATCTCATTAATTTTCATTCATATGGGCCGCGTCATCTTGCTCCAGTCCTCCCTTTACATTTTTTTTTCAGATTCCAACTTCTTAACAATTCAATCCCTAAATCTCTCAAGAAAGCTTGCTTCTTAGCATCAGAGATCCGATTGTGAGGTTAGTTGCTAACTGCTAAAACTTTTATCCGTTTTCAATTTTTATTTTCATTCTAATATGTAACCCTAATGTTATTTATTGATGAACTTATTTGAAATTAAGTTTGGAAAGAGATAAAATCGCATGGATTTGTGCTTAAAATGTATAGTGTTGATGGAATTCTTTGTAATTTAAAGATTGATTTATGTAATCCGTATAATTCTTTTTAAAAAGTAGAGATAAATCATTATTTTCATATTCCGTTAACTTTGTTTCACAAAAGACTTTTGCTTTCATTTCTCTATTTTAGTATGCAATTTTATATTTGTGTTGTAGATTATATACTTATAGATTTAGATGTAGAAGATGTAAATGATGATGTTGTCTCATCACAAGTAATCCGTCCACTATGGAGCTATGTCAGTAAGTTGAGCAAAACTTCAGAATCTGGTGGTAATATCCCTTTCAAATGTATATTTTGTGAAATGCAATTTGTTGGTTCATATTCGAGGGTAAAAGCACATCTATTAAGATTTGCCGGAAAAGGAATAAGAATATGTCAAAGTGTATCAAATGCGAAGATTGCTGAAATTGGAAAGTTAGATGAAGAATATGACAATAGAATTAAAGAAGGAAAATGTGGAATGTTGCAGGTGATGATTTCGAAACTTTAAGTGATGTTGGTATTTTGGAGATTGTAAATTTATCATTTGACGAGCCGGACTTTGAAAAAGTTATATTTGGTGATGATAAATGATCTATGATGTAACCTTATTTTGTCAACATTAACATTCTAGTTTATTTAATTATAACTTTTAATAAATGATGTTTGTTGTGACTTTTATTAAATATTTTTTTAATTCATATAAAATTTAATTCTATATATTAATAGACGTGTCGGAAATCCGACTCTTCAAAATACAAAGAATCAAGTCGAAAAAAGTCAAATTTACGTGTCTATGCTACACTGCCTCGAACAAGTACCAATTTCTCTTTCCACTGAATTGGGCCGATTTCTTAGGCCCAACATATCTCCGTATCCACGAATCTCTAAATCCATGTCATTTTTCATTATTAATTACTTTATTAAATAAATCATATAACAAATACCAATGTTTAAAAATTGGTAGCGATCCATATACCGGATTAGCTCATCGATATATTAGAATAATAAAATAAAATAAATTATAATTAAAAAAAATAAACAATTTTTAACCAACACTCAATTTATATTATTTTTAGTTTGAAATAATCAGAATAAAAAATTTATACAATACTTCATATATTTTTTTGCTAAATAAAATAAGTTAGATTTCAAATTTCTAGCCACACCTAAATTTTGGTTTGGATAAGTGATGCAATAAAAATCTCTCTTATTTTCAGATTAGAGAAAAATCAATGTTTACTAATTCATCTATAATTAATGAACACTATAAGAAAAACAATGCAATGTACAAAAATATAAATATATAAATCTTTAAAATAAGTTCATCATAAGCATTAAAATTAACAATAATTCAAATATAAGTTTATTTATTTGTAATATTTAAAATAAAAAAAAAATATAAATTTATAAAAAGAATTGGAAGTTTAATAGATGATAGAAGATTAGTGCCTAAATACCTGAGAAAACCCTAACGTCGGAAGCACGCCGACGGAATCTGGCCATGGCCAAGAAACCGGCCGTCGACGTTCCAGCAATAAGCCTGCGTAGGCTGTCCCCCTTCCATAGTAAGCTGAAGCCCCCGAAACTCAATTCCTTCGCACGGTTTGCTACCGCTGCAATTCATCTTCACCGATTGTTCATTACCGGAACTCCCCTTCACGTTCACGAACTTCACATCCTTGATCTGAATGCTCGAATCTTCCTGAACCACCACCAAAACAGTTAAATTACAGAAAAAAACAGAACAAATTGTGATTACAGGTGAGAATTGATGTACCTGATGGGTGCAGGGGGATTTAGGGCAATAGTACTGATCAATTACGATAGGGTTCTTAACATTATTGATCCGAATATCAGAGAAAACAAGTTCGGAAACCGTAATCGGAGAAGCTGACGGCGCCCAAGTCTTGATTCGTAACCCATTCGTCGTGTTTTTTAAGTCACAGTTTGCGACGATGATTTTCTCGACATTTTCCTCGTCGCTGTACCTCCCTAAGCTTCCGATGCTGATTCCGTGACCAGATTCGCAGGAAATAGAGGAGATGTTGACGCGATTGCTTCCATCTCCGATGGATATACAGTCGTCTCCGGTGGCGATACGTGAATTGGTGATGCGTATATCTGTTGATCTTGCCATATGGATACCATCTGTGTTGAGACTGTGACTTGGAGCAAGAATGAGTATATTGTTGATGAAGACGTTGTGGCACATGTTGAGG
Source organism: Utricularia reniformis (assembly GCA_009725065.1). Lineage (NCBI taxonomy): Eukaryota > Viridiplantae > Streptophyta > Magnoliopsida > Lamiales > Lentibulariaceae > Utricularia > Utricularia reniformis. The sequence goes on along the minus strand of RWGZ01001352.1, from coordinate 115,335 downwards.
TTTACGTTGAATGCCTTGCTGTTGATTGAGGTTATGTCTCTGAGAACGACATTGCTGGTGTGTTCAAGCTTTAACGACTGTTTTTTAATAAGAATCATAAATTAGATTTGGGTTAATTTATAAGATAAAAATGGTATTATAATAAATGATTTTTTCAAACGGTTTATCAATTCTTATATGTTATATTGGTGCTCACTACAATATAATTTAGGCTACATTATAATTCAAAAATGGTATTGTTGAGATTTAAATTGGTTTATAAAAAAAGAGTTAATTGACGTCATTTAATCAAAATCATGATCAATACCAAAATGTCTATTTATGTCAAATTTCCAATATTTTAAAAATAAGCACATACATCCTTATACCATATATATATATATATATATATAATAAAATAAATTATTAACCTATGAAAAATGTATAATTTTTTAATCATTCTCAATTTATATGGTTCGTAATTTAAAAAATAAAAATAATAAAATTCTAAAAGCTTAATATCTATTTGTTGCTAAATCTAACAAGTTAGATATGATCCGATCCGCTCAAAACCCGTAACTAGAACTTGCACGTCCGAAATTTCCGGTATACAGGACGGATATAAGAGAAATTTAAAACAAAGCAATTTTCAAGTCCAAATTTATCGGATGTTGGACTTGGGAGGTGTCTTATAAATATAATTTGAGATGAAATTTAGATTGATTTATAAAAAATATCATAATAAATAACTTATTCAAGTATTTTACGTTATCATCTCCTCTTTTATACATGTTGAATATGGTAGCTTATACGAATTTACTTACCGAAGGAGGGAAATCACAGCCGGAGTGTCTACACCATTTCCATGTCATTGCTCCATTGCCATCCACCGTACCTTTACCAGAGATCGTAAGTCCGTCAACCCCTCGAAACGATATCCAAGAATCTTGATGAGGTAAAGCTTCGACCGGAGCGATTACGTCTCCATCGTTGACGAATGACATTTCTCCATTGCAAGGACCCTCAAAAGAAGCTTCAGAAAGAAAGTAGTTCCCATTAGGAACGTACACTTTCCCTCCATTGCTTCCACAAGCATCTCTCCATGCACTCAAAAACGCCTGCATGATAAAAGTCAGAGACTCGGATGTTTTAAATAAAGATATATGATATAGAAAAACCTCATGGTTGTCCGTTGTTCCATCAGCAACTGCACCGTAATTGGTCACTGTAAAAACGCGGCTTTGAGTAGGCCGAAAGACGATGAAAAAAGACAAGAGAAATGAAGCAAATATGAATCTTGAATCCATAATCTTATGATGAATGTGTAGAGAAATCAAGTAGATTTATATGTGGAGCAAGTTGGTATCAATCAGAAGAGTTATATAAAGAAACAAGATCAGTTAATAATAAATGGAAATGTTACTTGGATTAAGAGGTAATTAGTAAGAACTATATATTATACAGTACAAAAATGTGGCTGGCGCATGATAATTCCACTTGCATATATGAATGATTATACATAGCTTTTATGAAAGGTAGTTTCGAATTCTCATGCATTTCTAGTAGTACAGTTTATGTTGTTTTTTGGGTAAATAAAGCATATGAATAATCAAGCATTGTATTAAGGTTAAACATGCAAGCTTAACGTTTGTTGATACTAAAGATATATACTGAAGAAAAGCACAACTAATTCTTACCTCTTGTCGGTGGAAGACCTTATTTATCCGCAGCATTTATTGATTTGAGCAGAGGGTTCATGGATCACTTGTTTCTGTTTTAAATGCCTATGAAAAGAGAGCATCTTTATAAGCAAACATGATTTGCTTCTTCATTCTCCTACCTGAGCTCTCTTGGCTTGGCTACTTCTCTTATGTGTTCTCAGTTGCTTTCTTTCTGATGACTGGCTCCTCGTTGACGACAGCCTGCACCATCATTTTAATCCTCACGGCTGGAGTAGCAAACACGGAATGTGCATTGCAAGAAGCCTCGAGTAACACATACAAGTTTCTTAACTATCAAAATGGAGATATCAACTCACCTGAACCAATGCTTCTCCGGCGAGCAAACAAGCTCCATCGTCCTTCACAGATTGATGCTAGAGCTAGATACAATGATGATAAGCGGCTGGTTCCCGGTGGACCGAATCCTCTGCACAACTAAGATCATGCACAATTATCTCATATTTTGTAGAAATTTACCCAATTTTTTTAAGTCAATGTATGAATCTGCAGCTGAATCGGCTCCTGGATAAGTTGTTGTGCTTTGGTTCAGTGGGAGTGTTGCAAGACCTGCAGCTGAAGTGATATCAGGCAATGAACTTATGCTGTCAAAAGGTACAAAAAACCTGTTAGTTCATAAAGTGTGTACATGTGTAAAACAACTAGAGTAAAAGCCAATTTTCTGCCCCATCCCTGAAGACGCAGGCCAGGCGATTTAATGTAGTAAAGCTTTTAGAATCCTGCATAGGGTAAACAAGTAATAAATTTACTCCCTGTCTGTATCTTCTGCTGTTGACAGACAACAGGCTTTCCAATTCCTTGTATTTCGCTTTCATTATATGCATAATGATGAACTAATCAAAGTTGAATCACTTAAAAGGATTCATAGATTGAAATTAAACTGTATTAAATATAGAAATATAAAGTATACGCATACTAGATAGAACATTAATAATACCCATAAAAAGATTTAGTAACAAGTTCAAGTTCAATCTGATAAGCTATCTATGAAAACTACACGGATTATGCACCGATTCAGCGTACTAAAGGCTGAGCTTATTGTTCCTCGTCCACTGTTATCACCTTTGGATCATCTGGTTCCTTCAATGCCTGAAATTCTGATGTACATAAGAATATAAGAACACAAGAACATCGGATACCAAAGCAAATGTAACAATCTCAACTTTTCAAGGATACGAGAGTCCCATTTTAATGCAGTTTCCTAAGTTGACAAACAGGTAGTGAACAAAAAATCAATTCGATATACAATGATCCTAAAATAGAACACTAACAAAATTTAAAATACTTCAAATCATGATCACACTACAAACATTAACTAAAAAATGTCTGTTTCCAAACAATAATAAGGTGGATAAACCAATTCCTAAAAATAGGGACCATGAAAACACTTGAAATAAATGTTTGATGCAATCTAAAAATATGAAAGAATATGAACGCAAAGCATAAATTCGAGAAATCCAAAATTGTAAAAAAGTCAAAAGAAAATTAATTAGGAGGAATACCGACCAAATGAAACCTATCGGTGCAGCAGATGTTTAGGAGCGCTTAATCTCCATGATGTTTTTGACCTCAGGGGCGTAGATCGAGTAAACGAGAGCCTGCCGCGCAGCCACGGTTAGTTGTGCCTTACCATCGGCGAAGACGGCTGCAACCTCCGCAGGGTCCGACAAACTGCTATTTTGACGAAATGCATCCAATGTACGACGCTTGGCGTATTCTCTAATGTTATAGTCAGTAAACGCACGCGCCGTCCTGAGAAGCGACCGGTACAGCGACAATACCTCGCCGCGGGTTGGCGCCGACGCCATCTTAACACACTGCTATGGTCTTTCTTTAGCTTAGCGTAGTCTTATTGGATGCTATTTATTCAACTTTCAACCGTTGGATCTATTACTCACAATTTTAATCGAAGGTTATTATTAATAATAGAGAAAATTAGAACAGATAATAATCTTAATAAAATATTATTTCTCTAAAATTTTAAAATTGATGTGTTATTTTGTATATCAAGTTTTAAATTATTTAATACTATTTTTTCCATAATCGTTTGACAATTGACATGTTATTGTTAAATTTAAATATTTAAAAACATAATATTACATTAAAAAGTGAAAGTGTCGATGTTTAAAACATTAACGAAAGTTAAGACTAAGGTTATGTTATGTATGCATTCTCAAATTGCATTTTGATGTTAGAATGCATTATTACAGTTTTTACAGAACACTACAGTATTTACATTCTGATTATAAATAGAATGCATTTTCAAATTGTTATTTGAATGCAGAATGTGGTAGGAGGCTGGATCTGGAAATTAGAATACATTCTCATTATTTAAATTATAAATATATCATCTAAAAATCATATTTTCTTTCACCTTCAACAATCTCACATTTATAATGTCGTTGGACATATTTGTAAGTTGTACATTCTCATGTATCTTTAACGTGCAAATATAACCATACATAATTTCTTTCGTCATGTAGATAATAGCGTCGATGAATCTAATTTGGATAAATCCAATTTTATACAGAATATTATTCTTGTTCTGCAATTCAATTTATCAATTACAGAACACTCAATGCATTCTTGATTTATAATCACATTCTGAAAACACATTTTCAAACTACATTTCAGTTTTCAAAACGCATGCAGAACATAGCCTAAGATTTTGGATTGAGGGTTAAATATGTAATCATATAAGTTAAATGATATAAGATTCAAAATTATTTTTTAAAGTTTATGGGTCAATATAATCAATTAAATTAACTTAGAGTACTTTTGCAATTTTCAAACTTTGAACGAAGTGTCTTTATACTATTTTAAAGTTGTAATCTTTATACAAATTGTCAATTGGTGGTGAACTGATCGATCATTTTTTAAAAGAAATTAAAAAATATCTTTTAAATTGTATTTAATTATAATTAATTTATTTCAAACAAAATTATTTTTAAATTATGTTTTGATATTAATAATATTGATTCAAACCGGTTCGAAAATGTTAACTTTTTTTAAAAAATAATTTAAATTAATAAAATTGCAATAATAACAATTCGAAATTGGTTCGACAACGATCCGATAATGATTCAATAATCCGATAAAAACTCTGATTAAACGAACGAACCATATTTGAGAAAAATGTTACCAAGGCTACTGATTATTAATGGGTACGTTTGGAACAACGTTTGACAAATAGCGGTGAGGTGAGATGATTGTACTGTGCTGTGAGGTAAATTGATCGTAATTTTAAAAAACTGTTTTGAAACAACAGTGCAGTGATCGTGATTTCATAAAATGACTATTTGTCCTTATTTTTAATTAAAGTGTATTACTTACAAATTATATTTTATATTGATTATGATAAACTCATTATTTAAGAAATTACTAGAATATAATAAATTATTGATCAAATGTATCAAAAAACAAACATTGACAAAAGTGAATCATCTAAATCGACAATCTTCTCCAATCCCGCTAGTGCAATGCGATCACATATTTCATTTCTAATTCGAATCATGTGGTTATCGTGTATGAGTTCATCATCTATATGTGATGGATCAACGGGAATTTGTACTTCCATATTCCGATCGTATTCTATCTCTACAAAATCCGGAAGATCTTAAATAAATTAATATTAATAAAAATTAATATATACAAGAATTTTAAACAGTTATAATAAAAATAATATTAATATGAATAAGAATTTAAATTAATTTTGATAAAAATTAATTATAAACCCTAATTTTAAAAGAATTGCATATGGTTATTAAACAACTGCGTTCTGCTCACCATTACTTTAAACGTATTGTCACTACACCGTAGTTTTTAGCGGTGAAATGAACGTACTTGTTAAGCATGTTTGGTTAAAATGAAAAAAACTACGGTAAATTAATCGCACTGGACGGTGAACCGTAGTTCCAAACAATACCAAGATGTATTTAGTTGTCAATCAATTATCATCTAAGGACAATTGTCACATGCCCATTGGTAACTCTATCTAATAAACTTGAATTCTTTCACATGTATTATTGGATATATCTCCAACTTGATACTCTTGAGTACTCTCCATTATTGTAAATGGGCCGGGCCTTAAAATGGGCTACTCTATCTTAATTTAATTATTGGCCCATTTATTTATTACTCTCCTTGCTCATATACTCTGTCGTTCTGTTTTCCTTGTTGGGTGTACGCATCTCCATTACATTCTTCTACTCCTTCTCGAAATGTTTCCTGCAAATGATCGATTTTCGATGATTTAATATGTATTTCTGAGAATTTTGGAAACGGCCCGAGCAGAGGAGCGAGTTCTGTGTCTCCTCGGAGTCATCGAATTACGCGGCGGGCTGAAAGGGTCGGTTGTGTAAGAAATAAAGAGTTTAACGACAGCGACGGTTTGTACTAGACTTTAAAGACTTGTATTTGCTTCTCTGTATGTTTTTGTAGCGCTCTTGAAATTGGATCCTATAATACTCTGATCAAAAGGATTTTGGGCCATGAATTATTCTGCTCCCATATTGGTTGTGTTAATGTTCAGATTCCCTTTAGACAAGATGGATTACTCAGTGCCTAATTATTGTCATCTCAAGTTCATCCCCTGTATATGTTAAAGCATATTTTAGCCATAACAAATGTTGTGAGTAAATTGGTTCAATGAGGAGAATTTTGAAAAGATGGGCATTACGATTTCATAAACCCCGGAATTTTCCATTTCCGTATCATGTTCGTTATTCTTGCAGTAGCTGTGGATCTCTCAGCTATTTGTTATCGGGTTCAAATCAAAGATATCGTCCCTTTTCAACACTAGTTCGTCAAGTTTGTGAAATATTGTCCAATCCCAGAATCCCATGGATGAGGAGCTCTGAGCTGAAAGCACTGGCCACAAAGCTTGAGCCTATTCATGTTTCAAAGATCCTTGAAACACATGAGAATACAGATTCTGCTCTTCAGTTCTTTAACTGGATCTCAAAGAGGAGCCTTTACAAGTATGATATAGCCTGTTATGCTTCTTTGATAAAGAGGCTTGTTTTAGATAAGAAATTTTCACATGCTGATCTTGTGATGATTCAGATGATTAAATCTTGTGAAGTTAAGAACGAAATACGAATGGTTTTGGATTTGTGGAACGATATCTTTCACTTGGGTCATACTTTTACTCTTTATAGCTTTAACGCTTTGTTGATCCGATTAGGCAAGTTTGAAATGGTTTCTTCGACGAAGAATGTTTATAATCAGTTTCTAAGCAGTGGGATTTCGCCTAGTTTGTTGACTTTTAACACCGTGATTAACGTACTATGCAAATGTGGACAGGTTGATGAGGCTGCAGTTGTATTTGGAACAATAAATCAGCACAATTTGTCTCCTGATGTGTTTACTTACACTTCTCTGATTCTCGGGCATTGCAGAAACGGGGATTTGGATAAAGCATTCAGAATTTTTAATGATATGGAGATTAAAGGGATTCAACCAAATTCGGCAACATATACTACTCTCGTTAATGGCTTATGTGATTCGGGAAGGGTGGATGAGGGCTTGTGTTTGATCGAAGAAATGGTTCAAATTGGCGTTGAACCGACAATTTACACTTATACAGTTCCAATCACAGCATTGTTTTCATCTGGCTGTACAGATCAAGCAATATCTCTTTTTTTAAGCATGAAAGAACGGGGCTTGAAGCCGAATGCGCAGATATACACAGCGCTTATTAATGGTTTTGCGAAATCGAACCAGCTTGAAGTTGCACTTGGATTGTACCACAAGATGGTAAAAGTTGGAGTTATGCCTACAATAGTCACGTATAATGCTCTAATAAATGAGTTGTGCGAGACGGGGAAGTTAGAGTCTGGTTATAAAATATTTTGTTGGATACGAAATCGGAAAATTGTCCGAACTGAAACTTACAATGCAATGTTGAAGGGATTCTGCATTGTGGGAAATGTTGGTAGAGCAATGATTCTTTTTGATGAAATGTTGAAAGCGGGAATGCATCCAAATATTGTCACTTACAACACGTTGATTAATGGATATGTTAAACTCGGTAATCTCTCTAATGCCTCGAGATTGATCGAGTTAATGAAAGAAAATGGATGCAAACTTGATGAATTCACATATGCGGAGCTTATTTCTGGTTTTTGCTGCAGGAATAAACTCGATATGGCTTCTGAACTATTCAAAGAAATGACTCAGGTAGGATTGAAACCGAATTTCGTTATTTATACTGCACTAATTCATGGCTTATGCTTAGAAGGGAGAATTGATGATGCATTAGTTTTACTCGGAACTATGCGAAAAATCGGTTTCTTTTCAAATATAGAGGTTTTCAATGTCCTGCTTAATTTTTTTTGTAAAAAGGGTATGCTCATTGAAGCCGAAAAATTATGCAACGAGATAGCCGAAACCGGGATGCTTATGAACACGATTACATACACTACATTAATCGAAGGTCTTTGCAAGAACGGTATGATACATGTTGCTTTCAAAATTTTTCATGAAATGAGAGAAAGAAATACCTTGCCAAACTTGTATACTTATACTACATTGATACACGGTTTATGTAAAGAAGGTCGAGCAACCGATGCCGAGACCTTGCTCGAAGAAATGTCGAAAAACAGATTAAAACCCGATGAAGTAACATATACATCCTTGATAGATGGATTCATATCAATAGGTAATCTTGATCATGCATTTTTGCTGCTACACCGTATGATAAACACAGGTTGCAGGCCAAATTACCGAACTTTCTCCGTTTTGCTAAAGGGTATGCAGATACAACATGAATATTTTGACTGTGATAGTTTAGATGCAAAAGAAGTTTCTTTTGATACTTTTTGCGATCTTTTGACTCGTATGTTCGATATTGGCTGTGTACCGTCTCTCGAAACGTATTACACTTTAATTTCTCATCTTTGTCATCAAGGGAGAATCAGTGAAGCAGATATGTTAGTGAAATTCATGAAGGAAAAAGGATTGAATCCTAATGAAGCAATATATTGTTCTCTTCTGAGCGGTTACTGTAAGAATCTTAAACTAGATTGTGCTTTAATTATGCTTGAGTTGCTGCATTCAAGAGACTTTAAGCCACCTTTAAGAGTTTATACTGAAATTATATGTGCTCTTTGTGAAGCGAAACTGTTCGAAAAAGCCGAGTTAGTGTTCGAGAATATGCTTGATGAACAGTGGAATGGTGATGAGCTTGTTTGGACCGTGTTGATCGACGGATTGATAAAAAATGGATATTCGAGAATCTGCTTAAATGTTCTTCGTAGTTTGAACTCGAGGAAAGTTAAGATTAGTAAATTAGCATACCGAATGCTTGCTCGGGAAATGTCGAAAAGTCGATCGGATACATTTACTGACTTGTGAATACCAGTGCATATTTCAGTACAGTGGGGATGAAGCATAGAACATTGAATTTAGACTTATGTAACAGTAGTTCTCTTGTTCGAGTTGCTAAGGTACCATTTTTGGGATCGTGTATGTTGAAATTATAGAGTCTGGGTGAAATTACGATGGGAGAGTTTGACGAATGGATCTTAAGGGGATCTGGTTATAGATTTAAAAGATTTGAACAAGTCATTATTTGATTATACTTTTGTCATTATAAATTTGATCTATCTCATTCATGTATGTAAGTACTTGGTAGGTTTGTCATTTTGAATTGAAATGAATCGAACAAAATATGATATTATATTGAATTATAGAGTTTAGTTGAAATTACAGAAGAATATGAATGAACAAGATATAATGGGAGATGGTTGAACTTTAAAAGACATTTTCAAAATGGTATTAGAGATATTTCTATTCATTTAATTCGAAAGTCCAAAGGTGTCATGTTTGGATTTTAGAGGGATTCTTGAATTTTTATGGCATCGGTTATGAAAAGTGAGATATATTAGATATGTAATGGTGGGAATGTCATAAAATAATGAGTTTGTTTGATACTCAAATTAAAACTGCGGTGAGGTGCGATGTGATATCCAGATCGTGATTTTCTTATGTTACACAAAACATAAACTTAATTGCGATGTGATAATCGTTAAAAAATCACGATATCATCACAGCTGTTAAAACTAGCTGTGGCCTCATCGTAATTTTGGAAAAGACTAATTTACCCTTAATTCTATTAATTATAATATAATTAGATTTATTATTATATATATATAAATGTATATTAGTATTTTTACGTAAATCGCGATCATAATATCACAATTTTTCCAAACATATTTAAAAATTCAAGATTATCATATCTCACCACACTTCACCACATCTCATCACACCTCACTACACTGCAATTTTGAAAAGTTAAACCAAACAAACCTAATATCTTGATTGTGATTTATATAAAAATATCGCACCTCACCGCACGATAGTATCGTACCATTACAATTTTATCAAATATATTTATAAAATTATTATTATTGTATATAAAACACATCAATTTTAAAAAATTGAACTCTCGAATATGTGGTTTTAATAACGGGCCGAAGAAAGACAGAAGCCCATTTAGAATCAAAGAATCTGAGAGAACATGGAAACTTCATGTGTTCGATTTGTTGTTGAGAAGGCGAAAGAGGAGAGGTTTGGTACTGGAGTAGGAAAATGAGTGGCGTACTGATAAGATCGCCGCCCTACTTCTTTAGTGTCTCTGCACCTCGTAATCCATCGAAAATCAATCAGCTTCGCTATTCTATTGAGGTAGGTGGTGACCGCCGATTCATGTTTTCAAAGCATTCGCTTTCTATGCTACGCGAGTTTCCAAGATTCAGTTTTAGGTGCAACTCTGCTGGTGAATCTGGTACGTTTATTCCTTTTGATTGTAAGTTTTTAGGTGTTGTTGCGATCGGAGTATGCCGATTTGATTGAATCGTGACATTAGATGGAATCACACACTAATTTTGGAATAAATGCTCTGTTGAATTGAAAATTTGAAAGTTCAGTTTACATAGCTTCAGGAGTTGCTTTTTTTGTTGGATTTGACTCGATTTATGATTTTGTGTTGTGGTTAAAAAATGGTTTTTTTTCAGGTGACAACGGGAGTAAAACCATCCTAGAAGCGTTTTTCTTAGGGAGGGCTGTGGCAGAAGCACTTAACGAACGTGTAGAAACAGCAGTGGGTGAGCTTCTCAGCACAATTGGTAGATTTCAAGCTGAGCAGCAAAAGCAACTGCAAGAGTTTCAGGTATGAAATTAACAATTTCATACCGAGCATTTTTTACTTTTTTACTTGTTGAAGCAGTTGCAGTAAATTGTGCAATCTGTTGAAATAGTGAAATGGTATTGCAAATACAGGAAGAGGTATTAGAGAAAGCTAGACGGGCAAAGGAGCAAGCTGCAAGGGAAGCCAATGGAGCACAGCGTTCGATTCCCCGAATGCCTTCGACTGATGTTCGGGAAGTTGTCAATGGTGGAATCTCAACAAAAGCACAGTCCCCAACTGAAGCCATTAGCTTAGAAGCCACCACAGATGAATCTCAGCCTTCTGATAATGAACCTGGAAACTGATTTATCTCTGTTTCAGAAGAATTTAGTTGGTGTTTTGAAATAAACACACATTCAAATCCAAGCAACTAAAATGCTTGTGTGATATTTATCTCTTATTGAATATGCAGTAGTTAATCTTAAAGTCGTATTCACCTTACATTGGCTTCATCTTTTTCTGCTCAGAATAAAGTCCCTCATTTTGTTTCATATTCTTGTATCCTTCTTTAGGTCGAATTCACTGCCTCAGATTCCATAAACTGGTGGCTCGGCTCCTTTCATCAACCGTCGTTTATCCTGTAAGAACTTTCGTACTCCGTCATGCTGTAAATATCTTGAACAAGATAACACTTTTCGAGTTGTATCCTTTTCTAGGTCGACGTCCACTGACTCAGATTCAATAAACCGATGGCTCCCTTCATCAGCCATCGTTCATCCGGTAAGAACTTTCGTACTCCGTGATACTGTAAATAGCTTGAAGATGATAACATTTTTGGAGTTGGATCTTCTCATGTGATGTATGTAAAAGGAAAGAGAATCCAAACTTGATAATGTTGAAATATTGCCCTACATAGTTGTAGAAATAGATATGTTCTAGTTTATAAGTGATGTAATATCATAAGTACTTTAGCTTAGTCTTTTCAATGTGATTCACTTCTCTTATGGATTGAGTTAAACCGACATACTTTAGGCCCATTAAATCATGGATTTCTATATAGTATCGGAGCTCTAAGGTGGGTTTCGGGATGGTCCGTATTGGTTTAGACAGAAAAAGTAACTCTGGTAGAAAAGTACATCGGGTTTAGGCGATAAAACTATGATTCGAGCACTACCGAGCATATTGAAGCAAGTTTGAACCGGATCAAGGTCAATTCTACTTGAGAGGTAGTGTTGAAATATTGTCCCGCATCGGTTGTAGAAATAGAAATGTTCTAATTTATAAATGATGTAATATAACGAGTAATTGATTTATCTTCAATGTGATTCATTTCTCTTATAAATTGGATTAACCGACACTATTCCAGTCCATTGAATACTAAATTTCTACTAATGATATCTATAGGGGAATTTGGGCAAATAGCCCTCTGCAATATTTTAATTGGTGAAATGACATGTTTTGATAAACAATGAGCTAAATAGCCTGGGTTTGAAAAATATTGGCGTTATAACTTGTGTTTCTGTATTTTAATAAAAGTAAACAAATAATTTTCGTATTACACATATATATATTAATTAAAAAAATAAAATAAATTAATTATGATATATAAAATAATGTTTAATATCGATACGAAATTTTGTACCGATTTGGCTCGGTACGAATATTAATTTTTTATGGGCTTCGACCCGGGTTTCTACCCGGAAACCCGGTAGCGGCCGAAATAATGGTGCCGTCCGATTTTCGTCATACCGACCCCGTATGAAAACATTGATATTTAGATCAAATTAAATTTAACGGGCTTGAATTCAATACACTTACGTTGCAAAAATATTTAAATTCGTTTAATAAATCGCAATAATTTGCTAAAATAAATTAAATTACGATTGAAACATTGATAAATATTATATCGGGTGACCCGTAAAATACCGGGTAGCCACTAATATATCGGTCATACACCCAGAATCAGAACATATGTTTTCATATCGATCGATATGTGAAATTACGATATGAAAATACCGACTAGTATCCAATACTATAACTCGATATCGCCATGTATTTCACATATTGATTTGTATGAAAACATATGTCACGATTTGTATAGTATGACCGATGTATCCGTTGATACCTGGTACTTCATGTGTCGCCCAATATAATATTTTATTGATATTTTATCGAAGCCCATAAAAAATTAATATTCGTACCGGGGCAAATCGGTACAAAATTTCGTATCGATATTAAACATTATTTTATATATCATAATTAATTTATTATATTTTTTTAATTAATATATATATGTGTAATACGGAAATTATTTGTTTATTTTTTATTTAAATACAGAAACACAGGTTATAACGTCAATACTTTTCAAACCCAGGCTATTTAGCTAATTATTTATCAAAACATGTCATTTCACCAATTAAAATATTGCTGAGGGTTATTTGCTCAATTTCCCCGATATCTATAAGCCCCAATACGGACAAGTTACATGTACTGTAAAGTAAAGTTAAAACAGTGAAAATTGCGGCTTTATATACACGACTCTTGCACCAAATTTTCACACAATATGTTTCGGTTTCTTCTTGTTTCTTCTTCCTTACACCTTAATGGATGTTATTTTCAGCTGCAGGATTTGTTCTAAGTTCCAAGACACAATTTCACATGGCGACAGTACACAGAAACAGCTCATTTCTCGTTGAAATCTTCTCAAAACTTCTCAATTTCTCCTTGCTCTTTGTAGTACTCCTCGTGGCCTTCGTCGCCTCCTCCGATGACTCGATGAACGCCCCGACACCACCAATTGCTTCGATTTCTTCATGTGATGAAACCCTTTTCATGGAATCAGGTAAATTTAAGCCAAATGATGTTGGTTTTAGATCCAATGATGTTTTTAAAGTGAGTGCACATGAAGTTCCCAGAGGACCAAACCCCATTTCCAATTAGTAAGTAAGAGATTGAAGATCCATAGCATTTACTATCTGTTGTATTGTATAACAAACTTTTCACTGTTTTTCGAAAAGGGTATAATTGTGCAAGAATTGTAGTTCGATTTTGCGTTGAATCTTTATAAGAAAATGATGTTTTAGTCCCCAAACTTGCATACTTTAGTAAATTTGATCTTTATAATTTTTTTATAGTATATTTAGTTTTCAAATTTTAGTATACTTGATCTACAAAGAGGGAAAATCGATTCCCAAAATTGGAAACTTTTGAAAGTAATTATGTTATACAAATTAAGTATTGAATATTGATTACATCATCATGGTATTTTAGGGATCACAGTGAAACAATCATAAAATTTAAAGAATAAAAATTACAAAAAATATGAAATTATTTGAATATTTAATTGCAATGGGGCATGGGCTTCTGTGGTAATTCTGGTATATTTTCACTGCGGAGAAGAGAATTGATTGTGTTGTCAGAATATTGATTCAAATGTCTTTGGACTTTGTGTTTGTCCATGGAACAAAAAGCTGCAGCACGAAGCTATCATTTCCTAATCATTTCAGACAACCAATCTCACCCACACAACCATTTTCTTACAACTTGCAAATCATCTATACATTTTACACAAATATACTAATCGAATTCCTTCAAATTTTCGAATCTTGTTAATTTAGAATTTCAAATTGAAAAAATCAAAAAACAAATAAAAATTTAAAAAATAAATTATTTTCATTCGTGAATTAATTATTATGTTAAAAACTTGATAAACGATATAATTTTTACTAATTTGTAAATATTTTTATTTATTTAAATTTTATGATAAAATTTTAATCATATCTTATGGTTATTATTTTTTAATGATTAAAATATATTTTATCATATATTATAATTTATAAAAAAATTTTAAATTATATAAATATAATTATTATTATAATAATGAACTTTACGAATCTAACAAAATTTTCTAAAAAATAGCACACCACAAATCGTGAATCGTATCATATCACTTATCGTGGTAACATTGAATATCATAGAAAATGACATCCTTATTCCCAAGGTTGGATGATTTTGACATAAAGTTTTATATGTATTTTAAATCGCAAATTTGATTTTTAAACTTAAATTGTAAAAATTGAAAACATTAGGTCAATTTTACTATACACTCAAATCTGATGACAAATTATATCAAATTATGGAAAATACAAATGTTGTTTTCCTCAAAGTTTGAGATTCATAATTGTCACAATTAAGAATCTTGAATACCAAATTTATCAAAACAATGAAACTATGAGAATCAATTTTATGATCGTCCGTATCCCAATTTGATTTACCCAATAATACCATATAAAACCCATTTAGTTCAATCTACACACGTAGCATGCAACCGCATTTGAAGTACGCAAATTTACTTACGAAGCACACATCTATTTTGTAATCCGGGATTGGACAATTAACCTCTAAAACTAATCTTATTTGGGAGTTACATGCCTTCACGTATTCTCTAATTCGAACCGAACCCGATACATTCAACCCACATAAGGATCTTTAATGCTAGTATAGTATCCTTTGACAAATCACATTATTAATAGGGTAAATCCAAGTGTAAACAATCGAATAAAAGATTTATGGTTTAGGGTTTAGGATTACACATTTGAATTGGGAAAGCAATTCACAATGAACCAGAGAAACTAAACCAATTCACATTCTTTTAGCTCTGGCCATACCTCTGCATTACACGTTCTGGTGACTTTCTCCGAAAACAAAATGACCCTATTGTAAATTCACTGCTGTTTTCTTCTTGCAATTTGTTGATGGAACTTCCAAGTGAATCTTTTGCGGCTACTGTTTCATATTTATAGTTTCTTTAGTAACTTTGGTATTGGCACTGCATGGTGACGAGAAAACTCGTAAAATCAGCAAAAAAGACGACACACAAAAATGAAGCTTAGAAGCGTTACTTACTCATCATCGCATCCAAGATTGAGGATAAATTCTGGAATGGAAGCGCAAACCAGAAACTGGGAAACTTCATTGCTGAAATCGTAAGCAATCAGTGATTTTAAGCCATGTAACGATGTAATTTTCATTCGGCATTTCGCCCATTTGGCCGAAATGACGACGAGATAGCGTGAACGAACGAGATTAAAGGAGGATGTCACCCACACATTTAAAAAACTTAAGCTCATTATATGCTCACCTTATAAACCTAATCAATCTCATTTTTCTAACCAATGTGGGACAAATTCAATACTCCCTTCAAGTTAGAATTGACTTGCGAATCGAAATGAAATGAACCATGTTAGAATTATAGAGTCTGGCCGAAATTACGAAGGGAGAGTATGAAAACACGGGATTAAAGGGAGGATGACACATATTTAAAAGACTCGATCAAGTTATTATGTGATGACATTCCACTCCCTAATAAACCTAATAAATCCTACTTCTTTAACTAATGTGGGACAAATTTAAAACTAATGTTGGACTTATATGTAAATAATTATGTTTTGAAAATTATCTTATTTATAAGTCCATTAAAAGTGATCAAATTAATATGACTTAAAATATCTAATACGGTGTAGGCTTTTACTGTGTAGAGACTATTGAATTTTTACTTATATGATAGGCTGAAGTAGAAAACCCTAATTGCCATTTATAAATATGACCGTGGTCCCCAAGTCTATTCTCCATCCCATCGGAAAATTGACTCGGGAAGGATGCCACACATTAAAAATTTGATCAATTCAATATGTGATGGTATCACCTACATTTATAAACCTAATCAATCTCACTTCTCTAACCAACCAATATGTGACAAATTCATTAATGTATAATTATTAGAGGAGTTATATACGGAGTCGAACCAGTAGGATCAACATGTATACCTCTCCTCAAAAATAGTATTCAAAACCATAAAGAGACACTTCTGTATGCCTGTAAATTCAGGGATATAAACTAACATGTTAGCAACTGCTTTCATTTAAACCATATGTCTTTTAAGGACTTGGAACCTCAATAGCTCTGCCCAGAAATGTTTGTAGACAACTCTGGTCAGGCACTGGCTTAAATCGTACACATTCAAGGTTACATTGTATGTAAACTTCTTGCAAGAAAAATGCCCTCTAGCAATTATGTTTATTCGATTACAAGCTTTTTCAAGTAGCCATCTCTGCCTTAGAATCTAGATAAAACTTCAAATGCTCTCAAGGGCTTAAAGACCAAGTCTTGTAATCACATAAACAAATGTCAAAGGCGTACAGTAAATCTTCACAAAGCTGAAAATTTTCTAACACAGCCATAAATGCAAAGCTAGACGAACAGCCCAAATTGAAACCGAAACAAATTTTCAGAGCATACTCATAAATAGTGAATCAAAATCCAAGACGAAATCCAGAGAATTAACACAAAAATTAGATATGCAGCATACCTAAACTGAAACTTTCTTTCAGATCAGAATTCGTTTCGGAAGCGGGTCGCGAAGATATTGGCGGGTACTCCTTATATCGTGGATTTGTTGGAGTTTATAGAATCTACCATCCATCGCTGCATTCCACGCTACCTAAACCAATCACTGGTTTCTCTTTGATAAGAAAAGATGAAATTAAAAAGAAAACGAAATGGGGATTGGGGATAGGGAATAGACATAGGGTGACGACCAGCTGGATCCAGACCTAGAACTGAACCTCCAGGTTTGTGCAGATAGGGTGATGACAAGCTGCCTCGATGAAACCGTGCCTTAGGTTCGGATAATATTTATCCGTCCACGACTTTCCGAAAACTGTGCCTTAGGCTCGGACAATATCTCCTGATATTTACATTTTTTTAATTAGTGCAGTTTTCCGCGGGAGTTGACTACTTTTTCAGGTTTTTTATCCTCTTTTAGGGGTTTTGGTTTCCCTTGATTATTTAGTGATTCAATTGTGAGTTCGCTGAATGCTCGTGCTAAAGTCTACGTATTGTCATCTAGATCGATAGCAGCTGCGAATTGCTTGGACTTAGGTTTGTGTTTAAGTGGAAGTGGGATATTGGATTTTAATGAAGAAGCGCCGGGGTAATCAACTGTACTAAGTGAATTGGACTTGATCTGCTTCCTGCTGGGTAAATTGATTTCATTTTACGCGTTTAGAAGGGGGATCTGGTTAGGTTTCTGGTGCAAGTTTGATCTCTTAAGCAGGCAATGAAACTGCATTTTGGGTGGAGGGTTTAATTTTTCTTCTTTCAAATTTGTGAATAATTTACTATTTGTTTGTTTTGTTGAGGTTCTTTTCAGAGAAAGAATAGTGACTGAAAGTCGAACCAGTGGTGGGATTTCTTGGGCGTGGTATTGATGGCGCAGAGCAATTGGGAAGCTGATAAGATGTAAGCATTTACAACTGTTAATGTGCTCCCATATCTCGTTTATTTTTCACTATCTAGAAGAACATGGACAATTAATGATTTCCCATATGCTAGAAAATCCTTAAACGTATTTGATTATGTAATTGGATTTACTAATCATTCGATTGGAGTGATTAGTAATGTAATAAGTGTGGTTGCAGAGTTTGGACGCCTTTATTTCTGTTACCCCGATCAAAAAATACAGTGAAGCACGATTAATTTTTAGACGAATTCATGCTGATGAAGACCCTTCTTCTTTTTCCCTACTAGGCTTGATGTCTACATTCATGATTATTTGTTGAAAAGAAAACTGCATAATTCTGCAAAGGCTTTTATGGCAGAAGGAAAAGTAGCTACAGACCCTGTAGGTAAGAGAAGTCTGGCAAATACTAGTGTTCTTGGATTATCAGCCCTTTTGTGGCGTTTGATTACAGAAAATGATATTTAGTAATACAGTACTGTGAACTCTGTTGTAGCTATTGATGCGCCTGGAGGATTTCTCTTTGAGTGGTGGTCTGTCTTTTGGGACATATTTATTGCACGGACAAATGAAAAGCATTCTGAGGCAGCTGCAGCATATATAGAGGTTTGTAAACATTATAAGGGTGACATTGTATTTTTCCGTATGGCTAATTTGGATACATAAATAATGGAAAAATCAATTCAGTCACAACATTTGAAAGCAAGGGAACATCAGCAAATGCAAATGCAGCAGTTGCAACTCATGCAGCAGTGCAATTTACAGCGAAGGGATCCTAGCCATCCTTCTCTAGGTACTGTAAGCTCTAATGGAATTATTGGGCAGCAATCGGCAAGTGTTTTAGCTATGAAAATGTATGAAGACCGCATGAAGCAGCATCCCAATACCATGGATTCAGAAGCATCTCTACGGCTAATCGATGCTAATAGAATGGCTATTTTGAAATCAGCATCGAGCCAACA
This sequence comes from Utricularia reniformis, assembly GCA_009725065.1. Lineage (NCBI taxonomy): Eukaryota > Viridiplantae > Streptophyta > Magnoliopsida > Lamiales > Lentibulariaceae > Utricularia > Utricularia reniformis. The sequence continues at coordinate 96,228 of RWGZ01001352.1, read as the reverse complement.
AGGGTATAAAAGCTTAGCATCGCTCGAGCTTTCGGGAAATATTATGTGGATAATATTTTTTTTCTTTTCTTGTTTTCCTTCCTATGATTCAGACAGCTGGTGCAAGGAGACTCTGGAAGCATGTTGCAGCAAATGCAAGGAAGGCCTCAACTTGCCAATGTAATAGACTGAACTATTGTTTGGTTTGGTCCCCTTATCCAGTTGCAGTGAGCTCTTATTGCATATGGTTTCTGTAGGACATCAAAGCTGAAGTTATTTTGGGTACTGCACAGAAGTCATTACCAATGGATCCGTCATCCATATATGGGCAGGCAATGCTTCAGTCAAAATCTGGACTTGGTAGTGCAGGTCTGAAGTGAATAAGTGATGGTGTTTATTTATATATTTTAAATAGGTAGGTTCGATATTTAAACGATAATGCGAGAATCAAGGTCTCTGCCTTGGTCTTCTTGTATGATACTTATAACAGACCTTCATTGTGTAATAGCTTAGTCTTGTTGATTGTTATAAGCTTACGAAGAGTGGTAATGGACAATTTATTAATTTCAGGTTTGAATCAAGGTATAAGTGGTCTACCGCTGAAGGGTTGGCCACTGACAGTGAGCCTTTACCACATTGTCTTTTATTAGTGTGTCTTCCACTGGAAGAAGTTTTAACAGATGATTTTGATAATATTCTACAGGGAATTGATCAATTAAGACCCAGTTTGGGTTTACAAATGCAGAAGTCCAATGTGCAGTCTCAAAACCAGATTCTTTTGGCTTCGCATCAGCAACAGGTTTTGCAAGCTCAATCACAGGGTAATGCTGGAAACTCTGCTAACTATGGTTTAGGAGGTTTACCAAGGGGAAACCTTCCAAAAGCCGGGCAGACTTCCAGAAATGATGGAACTATCTGTTCTCCAGTTCAATCAAATTCACCAAAGGTTAATTCTTTGGATTAGCTCTTAAGATTGCAGATAATTTTCTTATTTTTGTGAGCTATCTTAAGTTTTGGATTCATGTATCGAGAATGATTGACATTTAGCTTGTTACATGCTGCAAGCTTCGCATTGTTTCCTCCTGTTCTCCACTGTTTTGTTTGCTATATGCCTTTAAAAAGAGCTTCTTCCTCACCCACTCCTCTATTTTTAGGTAGCATTTAGAAACTTCGCCAAATATAAATTACATTCATCAAGTTTCGTTTTTCATGCTGAGGAATATAGAAGGATAAATTCTTTCGTTGCATGTCATAAATTCCAATATTTTCTTACTTTGAATAGCTTTAACGTAGTTCTGTATTAACTGAGCTCAATAACTACTAAAGCAGATGAACATGGCCCAGATGCAGCAGCCTGTGTCTTCTCAACATGATCAGTTGCAGCATCAACAGCAAATGCAGCAAGTGAGTTGATTGTCGTGCAATTCTTGATTAGCCTGCCAGTTTCATTTCTACGTCATCATATTATAGTATATGCACACTTTTTTATGACATGTTTGGGCTAAGACAGAATAATAGGAAAAGGAAACAACACTCTTCTTCTGGACCAGCAAACAGTACAGCCACAGGAAACACAGTTGGTCCTTCCCCGAGTTCACCACAATCAGCACATACACCTGGTGATGGAATGGCTACTGCTAGCAGCCTGCAGCATGTTAATTATGTATCCAAGGGTATGATGGTATATGTTGCTGATGGAGCTACTAGAATTGCATCATCCACCAATCAGCTTGTAAGGCTTTTTAAACTTTCTAACTTTGTTAATTCAACATCATTAAGATTTGCACATGATAATTCTCATTTTTTAAAACATTTTTCTCATTATTAAACTTATGCGTATAACCCTTTAAAATATTTCTCCCTAAATGCTTCAAGTTATCTGGTGGAATCATTTGAATGGTATTTTACAGCCTGGAAATTTTCACTCTTCTGCTCTTTATATAGGATGATATGGAAAATTTTGGAGATGTTGGATCTCTCGAAGAAAACGTTGAGTCCTTATTGTCGCATGACGGAGATGGGAATTTTTATGGATCTTCTAAGCAAACTCATACAGAACATAAAACAGAAACTTCAAAAGGTGGTTCCGTGTAATTGTTTTGTACTTTCTTTCTGGTTACAGCAGCAGTTCTCATGAAATTTTCTCTTCAACACTTCATATGTAACAGGCTTTTCATTTGGAGAAGTTGGTTGCATACGTACAAGAAATAAGATCACCTGTTGCCATTTTTCTTCGGATGGAAAGTTGCTAGCTAGTGCTGGACACGACAAAAAGGTACTCGGTGAAGGTTACTTTTCTCTATCTTTCAACAGTGGCTTCATATTCTCCTTTTATGGCGTATGAATTAGCACCTTCTGATTGTAAGTTGACAAAAATGGCTCTACTGTGATTTTCATCCTCGAAAATATACCCGTATGCACTTCTCGTTTTATTAGCTTTCCATGCGGATGTATATAATAAAACGTCTTTTTATATTGAAACTCCATTCTTGCTGTTTTGCTGATTAGGCTGTTCTCTGGAACATGGACACTCTGCAAACAGAGACTACACCAGAAGAACATCAAATTTTAATCACAGATATTCGCTTCCGATCAAATTCAACACAACTTGCCACAGCTTCATTCGATAAATCTGTGAGATTGTGGGATGCTGCCAATGTATACTTTCGTTGAATTTATTATTTCTGACCTCTCTTCAGGTACATCTTCAGCAGAGAATAATTAACTTTTTTTCCCTGTAGCCAAGCTATTGCTTACATGCCTACACTGGCCACTCTTCCCATGTCATGTCTCTCGATTTCCACCCTACGAAGAATGATATATTCTGTTTCTGCGATAGTAATAATGAAGTAAACTTCTGGAGAGTCAATCCCTTTTCATTTGCTCGAAAATCCAAGGTTAAGTAGTAGATTTAAATTTTCAAGCCTTGTTTTACAGCCATTTGTTATCCAATCTTCCGAATTGCATTTATGCAGCAAGGAGGCAGTTCACAGGTGCGATTTCAACCCGTTACCGGGCTTCATCTTGCAGCAGCATCGGACAAAGTGGTCTCGTTGTTTGACGTTGAAAACGACAGGCAAACATATTTGTTCCAGGTTCTACTACCTTCTACATTGCATCTACACTTATGCGCTATTCGTCTATTCGTAAAATCTTCATCTTTTCGATTTTTAGGGACATACCGGTGTCGTAAACTACCTTTGTTGGAATCTCACCGGAGATCTTTTAGCTTCGGTGAGCGAAGACTGCATAAAGGTTTGGTCACTAACCTCTGGAGATTGCATCCATGAACTAAACTCCAATGGCAACCAATTCCATTCTTGTGTTTTCCATCCAAGCTATTCTGCACTTTTAGTCATTGGAGGATTACGGGTAATCCTTCCCCTCGATTTAACTTACAAATGCGGAATCTAACGGTCGAAATTTCTCCGAAAATGCAGTCTCTAGAGTTATGGAACATGGTGGAGAATAAAAGTATGACTGTTCCTGCACATGAGAATATTGTTGCTGCATTGGCTCGGTCATCCCAAACTGGAATGGTTGCTTCTTCTAGCCATGATAGCTCCGTGAAGCTTTGGAAATGAGCGTATTCTCGAGGTTCGTTTCGTTCTTTCTCATAGTGTCGTAATTACTTCGGGTTTTTTACTGCATCGATCAGTTTGTCACTGTGTGGAGTTAAGTTTAAGAGAGGAAAAAGTAGTGGAATTTTAGACATTGGAAGAGCAAGTGGTTTTACATCGTAATAAGATGGTTTTTTTGTGGTTGTGTCTAATGATGTCTTAATCCTTTAGTTAACTTATAATCGGTTCGTGTTCTGAGTGAATGGATATTATTTACAATGTATTTTTGTCTATGTATAATTCATAAATACGTTGGGAGTTTGTTTTTTAATCGTAGTTAGTGATTAGCTTGGGTTTGTTTAGTACCCTGATTAAAAATAAGATTTTTAATCGTGATTTTTTTAACGCAAACGAAATAAAATTAATATAATGCCACGTTCATCCCTAAAATATCATGATTTAGTCATCATTAAAATTAATTATCACATCATCGTGATTTAATGGGTTTGTTTGGTACTCAAATTAAAACTGCGGNAATTAATGATTTCCCATATGCTAGAAAATCCTTAAACGTATTTGATTATGTAATTGGATTTACTAATCATTCGATTGGAGTGATTAGTAATGTAATAAGTGTGGTTGCAGAGTTTGGACGCCTTTATTTCTGTTACCCCGATCAAAAAATACAGTGAAGCACGATTAATTTTTAGACGAATTCATGCTGATGAAGACCCTTCTTCTTTTTCCCTACTAGGCTTGATGTCTACATTCATGATTATTTGTTGAAAAGAAAACTGCATAATTCTGCAAAGGCTTTTATGGCAGAAGGAAAAGTAGCTACAGACCCTGTAGGTAAGAGAAGTCTGGCAAATACTAGTGTTCTTGGATTATCAGCCCTTTTGTGGCGTTTGATTACAGAAAATGATATTTAGTAATACAGTACTGTGAACTCTGTTGTAGCTATTGATGCGCCTGGAGGATTTCTCTTTGAGTGGTGGTCTGTCTTTTGGGACATATTTATTGCACGGACAAATGAAAAGCATTCTGAGGCAGCTGCAGCATATATAGAGGTTTGTAAACATTATAAGGGTGACATTGTATTTTTCCGTATGGCTAATTTGGATACATAAATAATGGAAAAATCAATTCAGTCACAACATTTGAAAGCAAGGGAACATCAGCAAATGCAAATGCAGCAGTTGCAACTCATGCAGCAGTGCAATTTACAGCGAAGGGATCCTAGCCATCCTTCTCTAGGTACCGTAAGCTCTAATGGAATTATTGGGCAGCAATCGGCAAGTGTTTTAGCTATGAAAATGTATGAAGACCGCATGAAGCAGCATCCCAATACCATGGATTCAGAAGCATCTCTACGGCTAATCGATGCTAATAGAATGGCTATTTTGAAATCAGCATCGAGCCAACAAGGGTATAAAAGCTTAGCATAGCTCGAGCTTTCGGGAAATATTATGTGGATAATATTTTTTTTCTTTTCTTGTTTTCCTTCCTATGATTCAGACAGCTGGTGCAAGGAGACTCTGGAAGCATGTTGCAGCAAATGCAAGGAAGGCCTCAACTTGCCAATGTAATAGACTGAACTATTGTTTGGTTTGGTCCCCTTATCCAGTTGCAGTGAGCTCTTATTGCATATGATTTCTGTAGGACATCAAAGCTGAAGTTATTTTGGGTACTGCACAGAAGTCATTACCAATGGATCCGTCATCCATATATGGGCAGGCAATGCTTCAGTCAAAATCTGGACTTGGTAGTGCAGGTCTGAAGTGAATAAGTGATGGTGTTTATTTATATATTTTAAATAGGTAGGTTCGATATTTAAACGATAATGCGAGAATCAAGGTCTCTGCCTTGGTCTTCTTGTATGATACTTATAACAGACCTTCATTGTGTAATAGCTTAGTCTTGTTGATTGTTATAAGCTTACGAAGAGTGGTAATGGACAATTTATTAATTTCAGGTTTGAATCAAGGTATAAGTGGTCTACCGCTGAAGGGTTGGCCACTGACAGTGAGCCTTTACCACATTGTCTTTTATTAGTGTGTCTTCCACTGGAAGAAGTTTTAACAGATGATTTTGATAATATTCTACAGGGAATTGATCAATTAAGACCCAGTTTGGGTTTACAAATGCAGAAGTCCAATGTGCAGTCTCAAAACCAGATTCTTTTGGCTTCGCATCAGCAACAGGTTTTGCAAGCTCAATCACAGGGTAATGCTGGAAACTCTGCTAACTATGGTTTAGGAGGTTTACCAAGGGGAAACCTTCCAAAAGCCGGGCAGACTTCCAGAAATGATGGAACTATCTGTTCTCCAGTTCAATCAAATTCACCAAAGGTTAATTCTTTGGATTAGCTCTTAAGATTGCAGATAATTTTCTTATTTTTGTGAGCTATCTTAAGTTTTGGATTCATGTATCGAGAATGATTAACATTTAGCTTGTTACATGCTGCAAGCTTCGCATTGTTTCCTCCTGTTCTCCACTGTTTTGTTTGCGTATATGCCTTTAAAAAGAGCTTCTTCCTCACCCACTCCTCTATTTTTAGGTAGCATTTAGAAACTTCGCCAAATATAAATTACATTCATCAAGTTTCGTTTTTCATGCTGAGGAATATAGAAGGATAAATTCTTTCGTTGCATGTCATAAATTCCAATATTTTCTTACTTTGAATTGCTTTAACGTAGTTCTGTATTAACTGAGCTCAATAACTACTAAAGCAGATGAACATGGCCCAGATGCAGCAGCCTGTGTCTTCTCAACATGATCAGTTGCAGCATCAACAGCAAATGCAGCAAGTGAGTTGATTGTCGTGCAATTCTTGATTAGCCTGCCAGTTTCATTTCTACGTCATCATATTATAGTATATGCACACTTTTTTATGACATGTTTGGGCTAAGACAGAATAATAGGAAAAGGAAACAACACTCTTCTTCTGGACCAGCAAACAGTACAGCCACAGGAAACACAGTTGGTCCTTCCCCGAGTTCACCACAATCAGCACATACACCTGGTGATGGAATGGCTACTGCTAGCAGCCTGCAGCATGTTAATTATGTATCCAAGGGTATGATGGTATATGTTGCTGATGGAGCTACTAGAATTGCATCATCCACCAATCAGCTTGTAAGGCTTTTTAAACTTTCTAACTTTGTTAATTCAACATCATTAAGATTTGCACATGATAATTCTCATTTTTTAAAACATTTTTCTCATTATTAAACTTATGCGTATAACCCTTTAAAATATTTCTCCCTAAATGCTTCAAGTTATCTGGTGGAATCATTTGAATGGTATTTTACAGCCTGGAAATTTTCACTCTTCTGCTCTTTATATAGGATGATATGGAAAATTTTGGAGATGTTGGATCTCTCGAAGAAAACGTTGAGTCCTTATTGTCGCATGACGGAGATGGGAATTTTTATGGATCTTCTAAGCAAACTCATACAGAACATAAAACAGAAACTTCAAAAGGTGGTTCCGTGTAATTGTTTTGTACTTTCTTTCTGGTTACAGCAGCAGTTCTCATGATATTTTCTCTTCAACACTTCATATGTAACAGGCTTTTCATTTGGAGAAGTTGGTTGCATACGTACAAGAAATAAGATCACCTGTTGCCATTTTTCTTCGGATGGAAAGTTGCTAGCTAGTGCTGGACACGACAAAAAGGTACTCGGTGAAGGTTACTTTTCTCTATCTTTCAACAGTGGCTTCATATTCTCCTTTTATGGCGTATGAATTAGCACCTTCTGATTGTAAGTTGACAAAAATGGCTCTACTGTGATTTTCATCCTCGAAAATATACCCGTATGCACTTCTCGTTTTATTAGCTTTCCATGCGGATGTATATAATAAAACGTCTTTTTATATTGAAACTCCATTCTTGCTGTTTTGCTGATTAGGCTGTTCTCTGGAACATGGACACTCTGCAAACAGAGACTACACCAGAAGAACATCAAATTTTAATCACAGATATTCGCTTCCGATCAAATTCAACACAACTTGCCACAGCTTCATTCGATAAATCTGTGAGATTGTGGGATGCTGCCAATGTATACTTTCGTTGAATTTATTATTTCTGACCTCTCTTCAGGTACATCTTCAACAGAGAATAATTAACTTTTTTTCCCTGTAGCCAAGCTATTGCTTACATGCCTACACTGGCCACTCTTCCCATGTCATGTCTCTCGATTTCCACCCTACGAAGAATGATATATTCTGTTTCTGCGATAGTAATAATGAAGTAAACTTCTGGAGAGTCAATCCCTTTTCATTTGCTCGAAAATCCAAGGTTAAGTAGTAGATTTAAATTTTCAAGCCTTGTTTTACAGCCATATCTTATCCAATCTTCCGAATTGCATTTATGCAGCAAGGAGGCAGTTCACAGGTGCGATTTCAACCCGTTACTGGGCTTCTTCTTGCAGCAGCATCGGACAAAGTGGTCTCGTTGTTTGACGTTGAAAACGACAGGCAAACATATTTGTTCCAGGTTCTACTACCTTCTACATTGCATCTACACTTATGCGCTATTCGTCTATTCGTAAAATCTTCATCTTTTCGATTTTTAGGGACATACCGGTGTCGTAAACTACCTTTGTTGGAATCTCACCGGAGATCTTTTAGCTTCGGTGAGCGAAGACTGCATAAAGGTTTGGTCACTAACCTCTGGAGATTGCATCCATGAACTAAACTCCAATGGCAACCAATTCCATTCTTGTGTTTTCCATCCAAGCTATTCTGCACTTTTAGTCATTGGAGGATTACGGGTAATCCTTCCCCTCGATTTAACTTACAAATGCGGAATCTAACGGTCGAAATTTCTCCGAAAATGCAGTCTCTAGAGTTATGGAACATGGTGGAGAATAAAAGTATGACTGTTCCTGCACATGAGAATATTGTTGCTGCATTGGCTCAGTCATCTCAAACTGGAATGGTTGCTTCTTCTAGCCATGATAGCTCCGTGAAGCTTTGGAAATGAGCGTATTCTCGAGGTTCGTTTCGTTCTTTCTCATAGTGTCGTAATTACTTCGGGTTTTTTACTGCATCGATCAGTTTGTCACTGTGTGGAGTTAAGTTTAAGAGAGGGAAAAGTAGTGGAATTTTAGACATGGAAGAGCAAGTGGTTTTACATCGTAATAAGATGGTTTTTTTGTGGTTGTTTCTAATGATGTCTTAATCCTTTAGTTAACTTATAATCGGTTCGTGTTCTGAGTGAATGGATATTATTTACAATGTATTTTTGTCTATGTATAATTCATAAATACGTTGGGAGTTTGTTTTTTAATCGTAGTTAGTGATTAGCTTGGGTTTGTTTAGTACCCTGATTAAAAATAAGATTTTTAATCGTGATTTTTTTAACGCAAACGAAATAAAATTAATATAATGCCACGTTCATCCCTAAAATATCATGATTTAGTCATCATTAAAATTAATTATCACATCATCGTGATTTAATGGGTTTGTTTGGTACTCAAATTAAAACTGCGGTGAGGTGCGATACGATGTTCAAATCGTGATTTTCTTATGTTACACAAAACATAAACTTAATTGTGATGTAATAATCGTTAAAAAATCACGATATCATCACAGCTGTTAAAACTAGTTGTGGTCTCATCGATATTTTGGAAAAGACTAATTTATCCTTAATTTTATTAATTATAATATAATTATATTTATTATTTTATATATATAAGGGTATATTAGTATTTTTACGTAAATCTCGATCATAATATCACAATTTTCCCAAATATATTTAAAAATTCACGATTATCATATCTCACCATATCTCACCACACCGTAATTTTAAAAAATTATATTAAACAAACCCAATAAATGATTTTTATCGGAGATTGTAATAATTATAATATACTTATTTTATTTTTTTTATATATAAGAGTATTTTATTATTTTAATATAAATCACATATTATAAATTTATTAAATATATTTAAAAATTGATGATAATTATATTCATAAAATCATATCACGTCTTATTAAAAAATTAAACTAAAATTAAACAAAAATGACAGTGGATAGGAAGATCACTCGTGCTGTATTAACTGCCTGGAGTAGGAATCATAAGTTAAATAAGAAATGACCTGCTAAAGGAAGATTAAGTATACAACTAAAATGGAAGAACACTCAATACAGAAGAACAATTCCTAGTAACTTTATATGTATACGCAAGTTCCAAATGCGGAATCTTCCTACTTATTACCACCATTTTCCAACATAAAAATGTTGGATTTGAGTGCCCTAGACCAATCATATGATACATTTGAATTAGTAATTAAATGAATTGTTTCTTTTTATCAATTATATTTCTTATAAAGATTGTTTATATTAAATTGATAATTAAGTCTCTTGCTTAAAAGTTGTGTAATATAAATCATAATGAGATTATGATGTGGGATTCTTATTACATACTTGATACTTTTATGTAAAATTTTCATAGTCCATGAATTATTGAGAAAATAGATATCAATAATACGGTAATGACTAACATATGTTGTGTCCATTGATTTGATAAAGTAGTTGTTCTCATTGCTAGTGAAAAGAGTTTTTTAGGACCAATATATAGATGTTTGTTAGAGAACATGTTCATCGGATGACTCGACTACGAGAAATCGTTCGGACATGCTATTTACGTCAATGATCAAATCTCGTTTAAATGATGGTTGTGTAAATATCATTTGACTTGAGATTAACAAAGATAACTTAAATATTTTGTTTTGTATTTTCATTTATTTGGTTGAATATTCCAAATGGAATATTCATATACAAATAATTTGGGATATAATATCATATATTCGAAGTCAATTGATTAATCAATAAAGAACTCGACGTTCTCAATAGCAGAAAAATTGATTTGAAATTTGCAAGAATCAATAGTTTCAAAATCCTTGGTCAAGATGGTTAGAAATTTGAAGTGTTCAAATTGTCTATGAATAAACTAATTGATGAGCAAATATAAATTCATGTTCTGAAATAGACGATATATCTATTTCTAATTGAATGGATCAAAGTTGTCGAGAGGAGTTTAATTACACGATAACCAATCATTGAAAGGTTTAATCTATGCACTAGATTTTCTAATACTTGGGGATTAAGGTGTGTTGCTAGACGCCAACCTTGATCGTTAATTAAATATGAATATAATAAGAGTTGTTAGAGATAATTAAAGAGTTTAATTTATATGATATTCTAATTACGACCACTGTTGTTGGAAACCTAATGGGTCACACACCAAAGTGATCGGATGATCGAAAGAGATGCCGGAATTTATGTTGTCTTACTTTATTAAATTGAAATGTTCAATTCAATAAAAATAATAACTTATATGATTTAATTGGAGAAATTGTTTTTTCAATTTAATCATGATGATCATTTAGTTTGATATTTTCCACTTAATTTCTAATTCATTTATAAATTGTTTATAAAAAAATTATGTGTAAAATAAAGTAGTTGAGATAATCAAGTATGTGATACTTGATTATAGGAAATTGATTAGAAATATTGACGATGAATATTCGCTTATTGATATGTCTTGCTGACTTTTTCAATGGACCGTCTTTTTATTATTCAATATAAAAAGGAGTCATTGATTGGTAACTTAGACCAATCCGTTCACATCATCTTCCGAGAGACAACCATATTGAGTTGTGTTCAAAAACCGGAACGATTTTGGCCGGTCGGGCTGGTTTGGACCGAACCCAAGCCCTAAACCGATCCGGTTGAGAAACACTCGCAAGTTTGTAGAGAGGAGAGAGAAACTACGCATTTAATTGTATTATTATGTGAGATCCACATATTTTATTTATTTTTAAAAACTATATCCCAATCGGAAGCTTTTTGGCAGCTCATTCCATGACTTATTCTCTTCTCTCGAGGCATTCTCTTCTTCTTTAATTATGTTATTTGCTTTCAATTACTCGCTATTGTAATGGTGTTTTATAATTTCAATATAAAAGTTTTATTTCAAGTTTACTCTTGAAAAATATTAATTTAAACTAAATTCATAAAAATATTTAATAATATATATTAACAAAATGACAACTTTTCATTAATTGACACCAAAAAATTAGTTATATGTTTCTCATATTCTTGTTTTCTTAAAATTAAATGTAGAACACTGATATTTGTATGTAAATTAAATTAAATTAAATATTTTTGTATAGATTTGAGAAATAATTAACACTAAAACCGATCTGATTTATAGTTAATCATTTTTTTATGCTTAAAAGTCTTACACACGAGAAAGATCCATATTTAAATCTTGATGAACTTGAGGTATTCTTTTGGTGAGCAACGATTTTAACGACTAATAAATTATCATTTGTTGGTGTTAGAAAATGGACAATGTTACTATTTTGAAATTTTTATTTTAGATTTTTCTATTTAATAAATATAAATATAATATACATAAGTTAAATAATTAAAAAAATATTAAATAATAAAAACGAGTCAAACCGGTTTGAACCGAACCGAATGGATGATCGGTTCGTGTTTCCGGTCCGGTTTTAGAACATAGAAATTAAGTGATTGTGAATCTCTTAATCGAATCTTCTAGCATAGATTATTCCGGCGTTATAAAGATCCGATCACGTGTGGATTTCTGTTAGAGGTCATCCTATTTTGGAGATTTGGTACCAAGAGGAAACCGTTTCTTATATCGGAGTATATCTGGACACTTACAACCACCGAAGCTCATCGGAGAAACAAAGGTATGTTTTTTAATTCTTCATGAATTTACCGATCCAGTTTTAAGGAATAGAAAAAATTTTAATTTCACTGTGCAGCGTATGCGATACAAACGTGTATTATGATACACGGTTGCGATCCTATTTCCTAACAAAATGCCATGAAATATCATTTATACATGAAGTTAAATCCAACAGACTGATTAATAATGTGTGGTTTGCATCATATAATGAAGCTTCTAACTCAGATTGAGATAAATAAACAAAGACCGGGACCTTCTCAAATAAGTACCTTCCTCCGATGAGATAACAGCTGAGCAAGAAGTTTCAAAATGATGGGTTCAGTCTCTAACTCATCCACTGGTCCTACATTAGAACAAAGTTCATTATCTCGGCAATCCCTAAACCCTAAATCATTGTTGGTTTGCTTAGAAGAAACAAAGCATGTGTGCCATAGAGACTGCATGAAATCGGTAAGACTCCGCAACTGGGATTGATAGCAAAGCTGATAACATACCCGTACGCTGTCTGTAAATTTAATTTTTTTATTAAAACAATTTCTTTAATAATTTATTTATCTTCGATGTTGTTTGATATCCCACATCGGAAGCTAGACGTTACAAAGTATACTTTAAATAAGCACAGAAATCAACGTATATCGCCGGGCTTTAGCCTGTAACTCGAAAGAGGGCATTGAGTTGGTTGAATATTGGGCTCTCCTAGTTGCCTGGACTTTCTATACATTAAGTGGCCTGTCCGATCCAAGTCTATAGTATGGGCCGTGGGGTCTTAGCGAAAGTCTAGATCTCTCGATCCTTATAGCGGAGGGCAATGCGTCAGGCTGGTAACAGAGCAGCGATCACCTCCCGCTACAGACAGTGGATGAATTACAGGCTCGTGTATAGATTCCGCTAGAGTGTGGCTAGGTGGCTCCAATTGGACAGTCAACTCTTTTTTATTAATACTAATAGATATTTTGGGATATTTATGTCGTTCTATATACCTTTTGAGATTTAATTTTCTATTTATATTATCTTCACCAGTTACTAAATATGTCGTAGAAGGAGGAATACTTGAATAAATTAATTATTATGGTATTATTTATATATTACAAATTTGATATCGTAATAATAAAGAATAAAATCTACAGGTTTTATGACTGAAAGATATTAGATAAAGTTATAATTAAATAAATACCAAAAAACATTTAGGGAAAACGAAAAGTAAGCGTGAATCGGTGTTTCGATTATCAATAAGCCCATGAATTCTCGGCTCGCAAAGCTTCTTCTTCAGGAGTAAAATCGTTGGTAATATCAAACAATGTTCGTACCTCTTCTGGGCTCATGTCCTTTATCAAATCAGCCGCAGCTTGGCAGGTCAATTCAAGCATACTCTTTATGTTAAGGTAGTTCGCAGCCTGGTTCATATAATACACTAATCACGTCACATTTTATACCACAAAAGAGGGAAAGACAAGAGATAATAAGTAAGTGCGTACCAAAATTAGGGCAAATAGAGTCCCGATCGACATTCACAAAATCAACATCGAATCTATCGGGTTCAATTTTGAGTACATTCAAAGCCTTTAGGTTCCTTAGCGTGATGCGTACAGTAACTCAATCACCTTCTTTAGAATCATTGAATTAACATTCGTTAAAGGAATTGAGCCACTACCGCAACCATCGTTAACGATTGCAAAGCGATCGCTTCTGAAATTTCAAATGTTTCGCCGTCGGAACTCACGAGAGTTATAATTGTTAATTATATGATATATTTTTTGTTTACATGTTTTTGAATGATTAAGTAATATATATACTAAATAATTTAAAAGTTAATTGTCTTTAATATTTCACTTTGAATATTAAATAATAAATGTATATGTATTTTTATTGTTGAAATGTATGTCCATAAGAATAAATGTAATCTTCTTCGTGCCCAAAATGATTTTCGTCGTATATATCTCTCTACAAATAATCATTGTTTTACATCTACATAATATTCTCTTTCCATTTCTGACTTTTACATATCATTTTTTTTTCTTTTTCATGCATATTATCATCTCTATCTAAATTTAATTTTATCTTTCTATTTCATTAACTTTATCTATTTACAATTCAATTTATCATTAAATATTACGCATTAATTTTAATATTCAATTTATTAATTTGTTATTGTATCATATTATATTTCAATGTTTTGATTATATTTTGTATGATTACTTTTAATATTTTTAATTATATAATGATATATTAATTCAATTACTAATTGAACTATTATCATTAAATATATCTACCTTATTAATTATATGTAAAAGTTATGTGTATAAGATATGTTGTATATTGTATTTTAGATTGTCTTTTCTTGATTTCGTGGGATATGTTTCTTTACTTTGATAAACATGCATCTATATATTCATAATACTCCCAATTGGATGTTTATTAATATCTACTCTCATGTAACATCGTTGTCCTTCTTCTATAGTTGATTTGGAGAATTTTCTGATGAAGATGTTTTTATTGTTATATATTGTATTAATCTTACATTATATTATTGTTGTTTCATTTTTAAAAAATATGTAACACAATTATATTTATTTTGTATTATTGTTGTGATTATAAATATACATCTCTCCCTCTTAATAATATCACTGAATATCTTTGAGCTTTTGGACTTCAATATTATAGATCAACTTTTCAAAAGTTGAAATTGAGAAATATTTAATAAACAAATCTGTCAGATTGTTTTGTGAGCGTATTTGTTGGGTACTTATTTCTCTATTCTTTTGAAGTTGATGTGTGAAGAAAAATATAAATTTGTTATTTAATTTTTAAAAATATAATAAATTTATATTTTTAAAATATAAATAAAATAATACAATATTTTTAAAATTGCATATATGGAATAACATTGAAAATGTGATAGCAAAATAGGAAACCCTCTTTCAATTTTTTATTTCACTTTTGATAGAAATTTGGCAAAATAATATTTACAATGTTGATTTGTCTTTTGGTGTTAATTCTTTTGTGCATGGTCTTCAAGCAGTTGGCAAAGAGCAGGCCAAGTAACAGAAATTGTCAGGATCTATGAAACTTATACTTGCTCTTACCCTTGTCTAGTATATAGCATTTGTTTTGACAGCATAATTTCGAAGAGTTATGCTAAAGTCATGTCAGCTTCAACTTTCATCCGTGTTGATGATTCCAAGATAGAGCTTGATCTGCTTTGATTCGTATGATACCATTGTTGATGTTTGTGGTGTTGATGGATTTATATACATTTGTGCCGCGTTGATACTTGAAATATTTTTCCCTTAAAATTCACACACATTTGCTCTCATTATAGCTAGTACCGGAGTTTCATTATTGTGAATTTATGTCTCTAATTGTTGCATTTCTTTGTTGTGAGAATTTCCCCAAAGTGTCATTTTGATAGTCGCATTTGAATCGTCTTTAAGTTCAACAACTTGTCTAGTTGATGTGCTGGAATCTTTGCGTGAGAAAGAAAAGATAGGACTGATTTTGTTTACAATTCCAATAATGTCCACTATTGAGTCATTCTTCATATATTGAATATCATGAATCTTTGTTGATATGAGATTGTACTTAAGTATAGATGTATCATCTGAAACAAATCAATATGAACAGTGAATAACGATAAACGTTAATCAATATAACTTGATTTTGTCCAGCTTAATTTTAGTTTTGTGAATATTTTAATCATTTAAAAATTTCAAATTTTTAATTTATTTCATTTATCATGTTGTTGTTTGTGATTTTCTGATTTTATATAGAATGAGTTTTAATGTTATTAATATTATATTGACATTGTTATAATAACTTAAAATTTTTATTAAGAAAAACTTAAGAGGACATCTATAAATTAAATATAATGATGTAACCTACTATGTGACTTAGTATTTACTTTCATTTTATATTGTATATTATCGTTATATGATGCATATATGATGGTTATATGAAAATATTTAAGTAAGTGTGATTTCGTTGGAATGTATATTTGCAATTGAAAATATTTTGAAATACATTCTGAGGAGAATTGCACATAATACCACTGATTCTGAACGGGTCAGGAATTTTACCACCTTGCAATTTTTTCTCAATTCTCCATAGCCAAACGCGACTCGCGTTAGGCTAAATAGAATTAAAAAAAAACATTTTTGCTGCTGCTCGATTTACGCTAAATCGAGCAGGCCTAATATAAATATCGCGAGTTTTCTTCTATGAATCACGACTTGTCCTAATATTTGCTCTCCCAATCGTGATTTCCTCTCCCAAAAACGATTTCAAGCTCGTTCACCATCCGAGGTCACTCCCTGCACGAGAATTCGATCAAATACCTCTTGCATTTTCCGATCAAACACCTCCTGCTGCCAAAGGTATGTTTTTTGGTCATATTTCGGGTTTTTATTTAGAGCAAACATTCGATTTATTTACGATAATTTGTTAGGATTCGATTATTAGTTATGATAGTATTTGTGATAATTTGTTTATTTGTTATGATATTAGTTTTCGTGTTTTGTTTAGGTATAATTTTAGTTGGGGCGAATTGATTAGTTACGATATTAGTTGTTACATGTTATGTTAGTTGTGATGATTTGTTATTATGTGAGTGATGTTATTTGTGACCATTTCATTTAATTTTACTTGGGACGAATTTATTAGTTACGATAGTAGTTGTGACAATTTGATTAGTTACGATTTTAGTTGTCGACGAATTGATTAATTATGATATTTATTGTGAAAAGATGATTTTTTACAATATTAGGTGCGGTGATTTGATTATTCCTTGATATTAGTTATTGTGATTTGTTTATGATGAGTTTAGTTGAGATAAATTCATTATTTATGTTGATTATTAATTATGATATTAGTTGTGGTTATTTGTTTAGGTATGATTTTTGTTGGAACAAATTGATTAGTTAAGATCTTAGTTGTGATGAATTGATGTCTGATGAGAACTCTAGGACCGGGTACCCTGTAATGGGTGAGGCCTGATAACTGTTGGGCCAGTTTAAATAATCAAAACGAATTCTCACAACCCAATTACACCTTTAAGAAGACCGGCCGGATGTTCAACACGGAGGACCGAAGATAACCTTAGTAAAAATAAGCGTTATCGGCCAGCTGGCTCCGCGGTTCGGTCCGAACGGTTACAAAACAGTTACAGGCTCACGCGTTCCACGCTTCGGGCCCTGTCACGTTTATCTTGCTTCGGGCCCGATCACGCAGACCACGCATCGGTCCCAACCTCGTTTTACATCCTGCGATAACAACCTCTAACAAACTTGTCAGAGGCGGTTACAGGACGTGGATTACACTCGCCGGCAACTCTATAAATACAGGGTAGGGCGAAGGAAAAGACAGGACCCTTTGGATGCAGAAGAACAGGCTGTTACGCTGCCCAGATTCTTACTGCTTTCTATACTTAGTCATTTTCATTAGCCTGCTTTGTGTAAACTTCTCTTATTTCCATTAGTGAGCAGACCAAGAGCATAATCGGCTCTTGGTCGAGTGGTTTTCACCCCATTTTACGGGGTTTCCACTATATATGCNTTGATATTAGTTATTGTGATTTGTTTATGATGAGTTTAGTTGAGATAAATTCATTATTTATGTTGATTATTAATTATGATATTAGTTTTGGTTATTTGTTTAGGTATGATTTTTGTTGGAACAAATTGATTAGTTAAGATCTTAGTTGTGATGAATTGATGTCCTTTCACTTATTTACGTTTTTGTGATCTTATTAATTTTGTATAGTTTTATAATGACACACCATACCCAACAACCTGTCGATTCGAGTGTGTTGATCCTTCAAGAGAGACATTTAATAAATTTGTAATACTAGTTTTGCGACTTTGTAGGTGGCTATTACTCTACAAGATGTATTTGTCATTTGGGTACTCCCATTGTCAGTCGTAGACGGGTTAGGACAGAATCTGAATGGTTGCGATTCATGAGGGATAGATTGGATTGGACAGCGACTTCAGAAGACATAAAGGGGAGATGTTTTATCTTAGGTGGGTTAGATGATTATGTTGTTGAAGCTGCAAATACAGTGAATATGGATTCTACCGACGATGAAGTCTTACGGTAAAGTTCATATTATATTTAGGGATATGATTTATTAGGTTGGAATAATACGTTATTTGTCATAGTTGTGCTCGTGCGATTGTCGCGTTACTAGTATGCATAGTGTTATTTCCAAATACGCACGGAGATCAGGGTAAATTAATGTTACGAGATCTTTTAGCGGATGATGATGAAATCCCCCAATTAAGTTGGGGATCAGCTGTGTTGGCATATTTGTATCGATGTCTATGTGAAGGTGCAATGGGACGTCGATCGCGTGGAGGCCCGATGCGTCTGCTTATGGTATTTAAGTTATTTATTTTTTTGCTATAGTTTTCATTCTTTGGTGCAGATTACATTTTCACACTTGTGTTAGCTCTAATGTAATTGTTTTGATAAATATTTGGGTTTATAGTCGAATACCCAATATATGTCCTGAAGAATGGCATATATTTCTTAACGATCGTTATGAGCGGACATGTAGGATAGTGTTTGGTTATAGGTGCGAAATAGTGTATTTCCTTTGGTAATATTGGTTTATATAGGGCATAATTATCTTTTTTTTTATTTTGTAGGTACGTAACGACGATGATACGGACTCGGGTACCAAGCCATCAATTGCGAATATGTCGTGATTCGCTAGATTTAATACGTCGCAATGAGGTAACACTTGGTTTATTGTATTGATTTTGGATCTGACGAGATCTATCCCGTATGTCTGGTCATCTTGAATGCGTTCGGGGCCTACATTCATTATAACTCAAAAGCCCGAGTTTCCGGACCTTGATGGACGGAAAGGAGACTCGAAAGTTTACGGGCCGGTCCCACCTCTTACTCGGTTATTTCGATGAGATTAGCTTAATAAAAGAGATGCCTAATTCAGCATTATGTTATAGCAGTGGAAATTACCATTATGTCCCTGAGACTTTCTATATATATGAAGTCCTTCTTTAGGGAATTCATAAGGTGAAAACTTATACTTCTGTTCCGCTGTGCTGACGGCCTTACGATTCTCTTCTTTCCTAATCTCAGAAGTGCATGGGTTACCATCACCCTTGACTGAGCGAAAGAGGTGAAGATCGCCGTCCTGATGGTCGCTTCGACGTCAGGTAAAGTTACGTGTTCCTAAGGTTCTGGGAGTTGGACTTCGTATTTCCAACCTTCGAATCCCAATAGATTTAACAAAATACCATTACTAATATCAATTTCGATCTTGTTAGTTTATTTTGGAGCCGTACATTACATTCCCAATGGGACATTTTAGTCAAGATACTTAGGCGTTGTGGACATATACCGGGCCGATGTTTTTTTTTTTGGTTGTGGAACCTCATAACATCGATCGAGTTCGAAAGCAACTTGGTTATTTCTTCTGCATTCCAAGACCAGTGGATTGTCATTATGATGACACTTATAAGCATTGGAAAGAAACGGGACAATCGTGGGAGGTAATTCATAGTGATAGTATGAATCATTGGACATTACGATTTGAATCTCTTTATGATCCACGAGACGACCAATCATCGGATGATGAATACTTCACATGGTACCATAGGATATCAGTGCTAATCCTCGGTATTAGTAATTCAGATCCTTCAGGTTGGCGTGGAGGGATAGAACAACCAGTATTGTATAAGGTATTACGGTCTAGTATGAGTATTTCTTTAAATACTTTTAATTTCATTTTTTCATTTGGTTAATAGGCAGCTCAGCTCAAAGTACTATCTCAGACTGTAGAACGTGATCCTCGTTCAGCAGCATCTCGGATGACGACTGATTCAAGGAGCTTATATGGGTACATATATGGTGGGCAACCTAGGAGTGATACATGTGCTCAAGATTTGCCCACCGATAGTTCTAATGTGCCCCTTACATTTGGTTGTCAGATACCTTACAATGGCCGGAAACCAACACCAGGTGTCGGGGTCTGCTACATTTGGTTGTCAAGTTCCTTCGGTTCAGACGCCGCCTCCCTCCCTTACCCCGGAACAAATGACCATGATGTGGTTCTTCTACCAATCGATGCAGTAGACCCCGACATCTGGTGTTGGTTTCCCACCTACCCATAGAGCCAGTTCCTCACACCAGACACGGCAGCATAACGATATTCTCCCGATCGGCCCGAGAAATATGCAGTCGGCTATGGACTCATAAGGCGAAGATGAAGAGCATGTGACTAGACTCCGAGATGAGTCACCGGAGCAGGTGGGGGGCGAACGACGGGGAAGGCGTAATCGTGTTAGACGTGCATGTGACACCGGTGGACATTTGGGGCAGCATGGCTTCGGCGGTCGTAGAAGACGTTGATTTTGTGTACTAAGTTTTGTTTTTTAATGGATTTAATGGAATTTTTTGAATTTAATAGAATTTTTTGAGTGCTAGTTAATAATTTTTTGATAATACAAAATTAAAAAATCTAAGTTTAATTAAAAGATTTGGATAACAAATAATTTAATGGTTTAATATAATTAAATTTTAGTAATCTTTATAAAACAACAATAAATAAATACCAAAGTCTAACAATAAATAAGGCAACAATAAATAAACAATCAATCATCATTTTGTATGTCTATCTCATTTGGTATCCTAGTTGTACGGGGGCGCCTCCCAGCAGGTGATTTCTTCAGGCGATTTTTATCGTGCCAAAGTCTCCAATCAGGCCCATGTCACTCGCTCTCGGGTCCCAATGGCATAAGGTGTAGATCTGCATACTGGTTCTAAAAGAATTGCAAAGTCGGGATACCGATAATGAGTTCTGTCGCTGGTACATGGTTTATACTAGCACACCATAGAGCATGCGCACATGGAAGCAAATGCACAATCCATCTACCACAAGAGCAAGTCTTTCTAACCAAGTCGATTGTTTTACGTGTACTTGGACCACGCCCACGTTTCATGCGTTGCACTTCTCCGACTTGCCTATCCGGATCCCAGTAGTGCATCTCATATGAGTCTACTTTATTCGTTGTTTTTCATACCACGTCTGCGTTGCTTGGGTGAATGCCTGAATAAGGTAAAACACAATTAAACAATATTTTAATTCATAAAAGTATAATTAATGTTAACCTGCATATTCCATGTCATGATCGCAAGTTCATCGTGTCGTTTTATGAACAACTTCTGTGTGTTGTAGAATGTTGAGTCCACCAAACTAGAAATCGGATAACAGCGGACATCTTTCATCATTCCATTTACGCATTCGACTTGGTTAGTAGTTAATGTACCATGTCGTTGTCCACCATCGAAAGCAAGTGCCAACTTGTGCAAATTGTTCTGCATCTCTGATCGAGTAAGACATATGTATGCACAACTACACATTTCCCTGATTTCTTCCATTAGTGCTCTCCATTTTAATTCTAATGGGGTTGCCCTAGCACGGTATACAAGCTTCTTCACTTGACGATTTTTTATATGCGTATTCAAATTTGATGTAAGATGTCTTAAACACCATCGGTGATGTAACCAACCAGTCTGAAATGCTTCCAACGACTCAACCGCCCCTGTAATACCAGTATGTATATCTGACACTATACAAGCCGACTTACCCCGAATAATATGATTGTCCAGCAACTCAATGAACCAACAAAAAGAATCTTTGCTTTCCTAATCAACAAGTGCATACGCCAAGAGAATAACATGACCTCCAAAATCCTTACGAACGGCAATCAAGAGTTTGTGGTTGTACCGTGCATAAAGGTGTGTAGCATCAATCGAGATAACGGAAATACATTGTTCATAAGCGTCTGCACAATGTCGAAAAGACCAATATACATAACGAATCACCTTATCGTTGGGACCCTTGTCAGTGTCATAAAGACTCCATTCAACTGCGGTACCGGGATTACTCATCTGTATAGCTGCCAAATGTGTCGGAAGTCTCTCAATAGACGATTCCCAGGAACCATGCACTAACTCATATGCACGTTGGACCCCATGCCAAGCTTTATCATAGCCAATATTGAATTCATATCTATCATGCATTTGTTTTATAGCATATTGAACTTTCAATCCTTTAAAAAAATGAAATTAGAACTCCTATATCATATATACAGATCTATAATACATACCTCCTTTTTTGTTCCATATGTATTCCACCATATCACGAACGATAAAATTTATTGTCATGTTACGGTGCTTACCACTCACATTACCCGCACCACAAGATTGAGGAATATAACCTCTCGAAAATTGTCAAACCTTATCTCTAGCATCATACCTTGCTCGAAGATGAAATACACAGTTTGTTTGTTCCTTTAAAAAACACTCAAGCATCCAATACTGTGGTGTACTATCTACAATCCTAAACTGATAACGGCGGAAGATATGAAAGTGGCAAACAACGAACTGAACATCTGATTTATCTTTGAAACTCATTCCGACTACCAGATTAGGATTGCATAGGTTGTATGAAGAATAAACTCGACGAGCTTTTGCATATGCAAAGTCATCAGCTACCACATCGTCTCCTAAACAATAAGTACCTGAATGAATGTCAAGAGAAACTCCCGACAATAGGCGTGCTAGCCTAAAAGCATCGACAACAGTGTGAGGCAATGGATCATCTTCCATTCTACTGTCAGCTCGAGGTAGTGGAGGTTCAGCTTCAGATTCATCTATATCTGAATCAATTTGTGGGGTATCGTCATGATTTTCAACATTTGTGTTGAATTCTAGTTGCATACCTACAATAAATAAATATTGTATACTAAAAATGTAATTAATAATAATATAACATTTTATTATAAAAAACCTGGATTCCCTTGACTCAACAATAACTCCATGAAAGAAGATGACTCTGCCATTTGAGATGGATCATAATTCTGATACATGTTATAATTTCCAAACAGATCCATAACCTTCAAGTAAAAAAATAAATACATCAATACGAGAAACAGTTAGTCACAAATAATATCGTAAAAATCAATTCTTCACAGTTAATATCACAACTAATCAAAGTGTAACGACTAATTTCGTAAACAATCAATTAGTCACAAATATTATAATTACAATAATATCGTAACTAATCAATTATTCACAACTAATATCGTAACAAATCAAATAGCCACAACTAATATCGTATCCAACCCATTCTTCACAACTATTATCATAACTAATCAAATTATAAAAACTAATTTCGTAAATAATCAATTTATCACAAATAAAGTTATAAAAGTTTACAATAAGTACCAACACAAACAAGGGGAGCAATAACAACGGGATGAAGATCTTTCGATTTGATTACCAACAAAAATACTACAATACCGGAAGGATGAATGCCGGGAGAGGAAAAAATTAGGACAAAACGCGAGAAATCTTCATATGAATTATTCTTACTAAACCCTAAACGCGAGAAGGAGAAGAAAAGTTGGGCAGTTAAATAAGACGCAATTCGTGTTAGGCTAAATCGAGCGCCTAAACACGGTAAATTTACGCTAACCCGAGAAGCATAAAAAATATTTTTTTTAATTCTATTTATCCTAACGCGAGTCGCGTTTGGCTATGGAGAATTGGGGAAAAATTGCAATTCGCGTTAACCTATCGCGAATGGTGGTAAAATTTCGCACTCGTTCACAATTAGTGGTATTATGCGCAATTCTTCGAATGTTATGTAATATAAAATATATTAAATTGAAAAAATTGAGGTAAAGTGTAAAATACGTAGTATAAAATGCAACCAACTGAATATGGATATTTGCATTTATGGGTGCAATATATAAGATATATGATAATAAAGTGATGGAATGATTGTAACAATAAAACAAAATGAAAGTTGTAATAACTTCTTTTACACCAACTATATTGAGGATTTGGACATTGCTAAAGCATGATATGTTTAAAGTAAAGAAATTTAAATAACTTTACAAACCAAAAGTTATAAGTAGCAACACCTAATAAATAACTTGGACATGCGTGTGGATGAATATTGTTATGGTCCCTTTTTAGGAGGTACCAACAGTCGTCCGGTTCGTTAAGAAATGAACTCGGTTTTGATTTGTTTTTTTATGGGAGACCGATTGAGAAAATGTAAACAGCAATGAGGCACAACAATTTATAGTGGAAAACCCCGGGAAATGGGGAAAAAACCACTTGACCAAGAACATGGATTGCTCTCAGTCGATTCACTAATCGAATAAAAGTTCAAATACAAGAAGAACAGAGTCTTATGAAGATAACACGGATAAGAAAACGATAAGAATAATCTCGGCAGAGTAACGGCCTATTCTTCGCATCCAAAAGGTCCTGCTAATTCCGTCATCGTGCTCTGTATTTATAGAGTCGAAGGCGTGTGTAACACACGCCCTGTAACTGCCTCTGACAGGTTTGTTAGAGGTTGTTGTCGCGCGATGTAAAACGTGGTCGGGACCGAAGCGTGGTCTGTGGATCTGGCCCGAGGCGTGGTAAACGTGTGGAGGCTCGAAGCGTGTAACGCGTGGGTTTTTAACTGTTTGGACCGAACCATGGGCCGTCTGTCAGAAACCGTTTTATTTCGCCAAGTTTATCTTCGGTCCCTTCGCTGAACATCGGGCCAATTCATCTCAAAAGTACTAAGCTGGACTGCTCAAGTTCGCTTCTATTACATGGGCCGACCCAATCGTTATTGGGCATCACCCATTGCAGGGTACCCGATCCTAGAATTCTCATCAAATATTATAATAAAGCAAATTGCTAATGCATCGCGATAGACAAAATAAAGAGCATAACAATCATATGCATAGAAATGCTTGAACGGAACAAATATAAATATTATTCAATTTCAATGTAATAAATACAACTAAAATAAATATTAGAAGTTATGTTGCTTATAAATAATGAATAAATAACTAAAGAGCATGACAATGACATTGATGTGAATGTTTCAATAATTTACAAAATCATAACATACAATCAAAATGCGTAAATTTTTTTTGGACATTAAAATATATGAATACGTAATCTATGATTAAATGAACAGATTACCACACTTTGTGGTCCATAGCCAACTCCAACTGTTATATAATGTCCAAACTCTGTACTTTCGTTAGCTTCTTTATATGAATATTGTCATGTAAATGATTCATTCACGAAACAACTAACAATGTTGCCGTGGTGGTTGAGTTGTAATACATCCAAATATTCACACTTTAACTTATTAGAACTGTATTCCAACAACAGATGTTTTTCTGTTGAATTTAAACACAATATTCGTATGTATAAGTATGTATTTTCATTTATGTTTATGTTGATATCATTTAGATAATCATAGTATTCAATTTGATATTAACGTTTAAAAGTTATTACTTAAAAATATTGAAATATCTCACGAAAAATAATATTCTTTGTGTGAATACCTTCAAAACCACTAAGATTCCCATTAACAACCAAAACTCTAGTTGTTTCCTTAGATATACCACGTGAGAGTGCTACGTAAAGTTGACCATGACTAAATACATGATCTCGTAGATAGATTCCGATAGTTGGTATGGTTTGTCCTTGAGATTTGTTTATGGTTAGAGCAAAAGCAAGTCGTATAGGAAATTGTTTCCTAACAAATTGAAATGGAAGTTTTGTGTCTTCGGAAGTTGTCATTGCAAATCTTGAAATGAAAACAATGTTTCCCTTGAATTGGCCATATATGATTTCAGCTTCAATCATATTTGGTTTGAATCCTTTGCATATGAGTCTTGGGTTTAAATTACGAAGAAGCATTATCGGGCACCAACTTTTAATGTTAGATTATGCGGAGGTAGACTCCCTGGTTCGAGACCATTAAGAAATTCAAGTGTATAAAAATTATGAATGTCTTCTGATATAGAGTCATTGGAGTTGAATATAGTAGTATTCCCAGGAAAATATTTGACTATAATTTCATTCAGTGCATTGACATCCTCATTTAATGGTGTCACAATCGCACGTTCACTTGCATAATTAGGATTTGAAGACATCGTACTTGCATTTGGGAATACAAAATTAATTAATGAATTCAATGAATTTTCGTCGTTTTGATCAATACATAATGAATTTGGAAGACGAATGAAATCATCTTTTATTGTTAGTTCTGTCTCATCACGAATTCTAAGCAACCATGCACTATGTTCGATGTCATCACGAGCTCTCATATTCTCTATTAGTGGCAATGTTGTGATTTCCATCCACAAGTATGAAGAAATGATGCTTGCTTGTAATGTTTGAGATTTAGAGCCATTTACTACAACAGGTAAAACTTGACGGAAATCACCACCAAATACTACCACTTTTTCGCCAAATGGAAGGTTTACTTCTAAAATATCACGTAATGTCTGATCAACCATTTCGATTGATTTTTTGTGTGCCATTGGTACTTCATCCCAAAATATCGCAGCCGCTTTTTTTATTAATGTAGCAAAATCTGATTGTTTAGATATTTTGCAAAATGAATTATCATCAATATGTATAAGTATTCTGAACATTTTGTGTGATGTTCGTCCCCCTGGTAGAAGAGTTGCAGCAATTCCACTGGTGGCAGTGGTTTTTCCACTAGATAGAGGAATGTTTTTCCAGTTCCCCAGCACCATCAATGAAAAACAATTTTGCTTGTCTAGTTTGAATAGTATTATAAATTATATTAAAAGCATTTTGTTGACCAATATTGAGAATCTTAATGAGATCAAGATCACTTTGTAGTATTAGAGTATTTCATTCTTGCTCAATAATTGTTGTCAAGTTGTTCATATCTCCAAATTCGTCACTTATCTTAGATAAATCAAAATGTTGTATTGTCTCTCCATCATCTATAAGTAATTTGTCAATGTCTCAAAGAAGCTTATTCTCGAGATAATAGTCATTGAATTGACCATCACTTCGGTAGTCTTCCATCATATAGGAAGCAATCTCATCCCATAGCACACGT
Source organism: Utricularia reniformis (assembly GCA_009725065.1). Lineage (NCBI taxonomy): Eukaryota > Viridiplantae > Streptophyta > Magnoliopsida > Lamiales > Lentibulariaceae > Utricularia > Utricularia reniformis. The sequence goes on along the minus strand of RWGZ01001352.1, from coordinate 69,027 downwards.
TGTGAAGTTGGTTGGCAATGAATGAGTATTGTTACAAATAGTTGTCGGAGAGCACATGACATTTTGTATGTCGAAGCTTCTCTTAGCACATGATTATACCATCATCATCATGGTAGCAATCCTTTTTGAATTGCTGCCTCTTTGAATGATGAATATTGAATACCTTCAATTGTTAATAGATCCTTAAACGATTTTAGACCACAAATATGATTTAACAACATTCTCAAATAGATCCTCTCCCCTCACTTGGGAACTCTTTGTAAAGGTATAATTTATCAACTTTGTTGTGTTGATGAAAATCAAAAAATTCAATTAGCATTGTCTTTTGGTTATTCGAGTCATACAATATTTCATTAAGGGATTCATCATTGTGAAAACGAACTTGATGCATGTTTGGGAGATGAATATGCAATCGATACACAGTAGGATATATCTTGTTCATTGAATAACCATATATTCTCTACAACGCTTCTGGGTTTATAAAATTTTATAAAAAAACGTTTTATAAAATTTTCAAATAGTAATAGTCAAACGACTTTCAAGAACCAAGTAAAGAGGTTTTTAGGGTTTTGGTAGTTATTGTGTCTATTTCTTATAGATGAATAGCATAAATAAGTAGTAATATTACCTTCATCGAAATAAGTCGGTTGGCCAAAAAGCAGGAGTGAAAGTTGGGGAGGATAACTTCAGTTGAACTGGGAATTACAATGGATACATTGGGGCTATATCCGGTATCATAAGATCCATAATAATACGGAAATATTCGCCTTCACTTCAGGATGGACCTTATTCAACTGTTGATGTTGTCATGTGTCTCTTGAACTGCTGACGTCCTATAAAGAAGATAGAAAATATGATCGATTTAATTGAGCTTCAAAAGATAGAATATAATTTAAGTTTTTGAAATTATCGACATTCCAAGCCGAACGGCGTTTTTTGTGAGAAGTAATTTCGGAATATACTGCTTTGATAAACCTATGGGTGAACTATTTGAAATATAGGTTAAATCCCTTCCCATTGTTTACCGAAGCGTATAAAGTTTTAAAAAAATAATGAATCAGCATTTCAACGAAAGGAGATGTGTACATACACGGGTTGTGTTGTGTTGTGTTGTGTTGTGAGAGATTGGTTGTGAATGGCCGTTGGAAAGTGTATTAATTCAGAATGGAAGTCCGTACGGGTAGAAGGTGTTTAGAGTCTTGAGGGCAAGCACTCACTCGCGACAGCGAGTCAAACAACAGAAGCTGGTGGCTCGCAAACAAAGTGTTAAGGCGGCTTCTCTTTTTAAAATCTATCCCACTGATTATTGTATAAAGCAACTTCGGCAGTTGATGCGCTTCTTCTCCTTTTCTCCAGTTAATTAAGCAGATTCATGGCGGTGAAGATACTTTACCGATCAGAGGAGAGAGAAGTAGCATCAGATGACGTGTCACTGTATAATGGTTTATATGACTTAATGAAGACACGTGCAGTGAAAGAGCATTAATAATTATGAGAGAAAAATAATAATAATGAATGACTGATGTTTATAATTGCGTTTAAAATAATGTAAAACGGTGTTATTAAAATTTTTAAATTGTATACAAAACCCATGAAGTTGATATAATGTGTTTGGTTGGTCTCCAAATTTTTAAATGTTGTAAACACAGTTCCTCAAAGATTGAAAATTGCGTGGTTGACCCCTGAATTTTCGAAATTGTTTATATTTGATCCTTATACTCGTTAATCGTCCGATAGTTTATATTTGACTCATTAACCTTAAAAAGATGTTATGACTATATCTCCATACTTCAAAATTTTTTAAAATAACGCATAAATGATCAAAACCACTTATACGAAAAAAGAGTAAAACCGTTACTATTCACATGAGGGTTATTTTCGAACGGTTTTGAAACTTCAGGGGCTTCTAACGTAATTTACAAACTTTGAGGACATCACCTTTACACTATTTTAAACATTAAGGGTCATCTATGCATTTTCTCATAGAATGAAAGATGCAGCGGAAGAATAAAAAACAAAGAGAAAAATGCATAAATAGCCTCCCAACTTACGAGCTGTGTAAAGACTATGCCATCAAACTTATGAAATTGCTGGAATGACCTATCAAGTTATCAAAATCGTTTGTTTTTTACCCCTGATATTTAGCACATGATTTTCCGTTAAGTTTGCAAACATTTTTCGTTGGCAGTATTTGTTCTCAACGTTCACAAATTATGCAAATACATATTTTATACGAAAAATTATACAAAATTGATACTTCAATTTCGAGAAATGTGCATCCGGACGTAAAACAATAACAATGTCGTAGAGAATCAATATCAAACGGTATTGTTTACTTGAGGTGTCGTACATGCATTTAATTAAAGTTGGAGGGCTATATGTGCATATTTTTATTAACTTGAGGTGTCTTATTTGCATATTTTTGTTAACTTGAGGTGTTATATTTGCAATTTTGTAACTTGGAGGGCATGCCCTTTACACCACCCGAAAGTTGGAGGGTCACCGGCAAACATCACCCAAAAAACAAATGAAAGCTGCTAGCGGAAAGTTGGATGCGGAAATAATATTTTACAAACGCCATTATAGTAGTATAGATAAAACATTGAGATAAAAATTAAAATAAACTTTAATATCTAAAATTTGAAATTTTTTTGAATTGGGATATATTTTTATTTTCTTATTTTATACACGTGTCCCTTTCCCCGTATTAGCCATTTTGTATGTTGCTGCTATCTGCGCGCATCTTCATCCTCATCAATCATTCGTGAATCCTGTTCACTGATCCCTAATTGAGAAAGTCTTCGATCCAAATCCAATCAAGATTTTTCCTATTTGATCTGAATCCAGCCAAGATTTTAGTTTCAATGGGAAAGGCGATAAGGAAACTGGAAGTAATCTCTCCGGTGCCGGCGGACATAGACATAGCCAATTCTGTAGAGCCGCTTCACATATCTCAGATTGCCCAAGACCTCAATCTCAGCCCCGAGTATTACGATCTTTACGGAAAGTACAAGGCTAAGGCACGTTCCTCTTTCCTTTTAGATTTCCAGGCATCTTTTCTGTTGTAACTTTCATTGGTTTTTTCTATTTATTTGATTAGGTTTTGTTATCGGTGCTTGATAACCTTGAAGATGCAGAAAATGGTTATTATGTGGTTGTTGGAGGGGTAACTCCTACACCTCTTGGGGAAGGAAAGTCTACTACAACTGTTGGTTTGTGTCAAGCTTTAGGCGCTTTTCTTGAACAAAAGGTATCACTTTTCTTGTTGTAGTATCTTCAAATCACACTTTATAGAAGATACCCCTAAAGTTTAGAATTCGCATATTTAGCACCCGAAGTTTCAAAACATTTAAGAATGACACTCGATTAAATAATATCAATTTTCAGTTCATTTTAACATGATCGATTTTGACAACTTATGTATTATTTTTGAATTCTTCAAAGTTTATACCCATAGTCATTATATCTTTTAAGGTTTAAAGGTCATATAAAACTAGTAATGCGTTTAAAACAACTCAAACCTGAACGGTTTTGGATCTTCGGTGTTGAGTTACGCAATTATAAAACATAGAGGACATACACAACTTTTTAAAGTTTAGAATTCAATATAACCAATCATAATAACTTCGTGTGCTTTTTTAACAATTTTCAAATTTTAGGCACAGTCTTTACACTATTTTAAAGTTCACGAGTCTTTTACAAACACCACTCGATTTTTATCTAACCTCATGGCTCTATTACAGGTAATAACTTGCGTTCGTCAGCCATCTCAAGGACCAACATTTGGAATTAAAGGTGGTGCTGCAGGAGGAGGCTATAGCCAAGTAATTCCAATGGATGAATTTAATCTACATATGACAGGAGATATTCATGCAATAACTGCTGCAAATAATCTTCTAGCTGCAGCCATTGATACAAGAATATTTCATGAATCAACACAATCAGACAAGGCTCTTTTGAACAGATTATGCCCCGCAAATAAACAAGGTAAAAAAGTCTTTAGTAAAATAATGTTTACTCGCTTGAAAAAACTCGGAATCGTAACTACGAATCCTGAAGATCTTACACCTGAGGAAGTAAATAAATTTGCTAGACTTGATATTGATCCTGATTCTATAACATGGAGACGAGTGATGGATGTAAATGATCGTTTCTTAAGAAAAATTACGATTGGTAATGGTCCTGAGGAAAAGGGTATGGTTAGAGAAACTGGATTTGATATTTCTGTTGCTAGTGAAATAATGGCTGTTTTAGCATTAACAACTTCGTTAGCCGATATGCGAGATAGGCTTGGTAAAATGGTGATTGGGAATAGTAAATGTGGTGATCCTATTACTGCTGATGATCTTGGTGTTGGAGGTGCTTTAACTGTTCTAATGAAAGAAGCTATTAATCCTACATTGATGCAAACTCTCGAAGGGACTCCGGTTCTTGTTCATGCTGGTCCTTTTGCAAATATAGCTCATGGTAACTCATCTGTTATTGCTGATAAAATTGCATTAAAGCTTGTGGGGCATGGGGGATTTGTGGTAACTGAAGCAGGGTTCGGAGCTGATATCGGAACCGAGAAGTTTATGAACATTAAGTGTCGATATAGTGGTTTAACTCCGAATTGTGCTGTTATTGTTGCAACTATTAGAGCACTCAAGATGCATGGAGGTGGACCCGATGTTGTTGCGGGGAAGCCTCTTCATCGTGCTTATTTAACCGAGAATGTGTCTCTTGTTGAGGCGGGATGCACTAATTTGGCGAGGCATATTGTGAATACTAAAGCTTATGGTGTTAATGTTGTAGTGGCTGTTAACAAATTTGCTACTGATTCTGAAGCTGAACTTAATGCAGTCAGGGCTTTAGCATTGTCTGCTGGTGCTTTAGATGCTGTAATTTGTAATCATCATGCCCTCGGAGGGAAAGGAGCGGTGAGTTTATCCGATCCCGATTTCTTTTTGAAAAAATGACGCTTTTAATCCCCAAACTTTTACCGTTTTGGCTTAGGAAGTCATACCTATGGTATACTGCCGAGTATCGCTCATACCGGTAAATATCAGTCATGATCGATATTTCGATATATCACCGATATACCAACTGATATATCGGAAAAATCGTTCATGCTAATCGTGACCGATAAAAAGGTACAAACTGGTATGACTTCCTAGTTTCGGCAAAATAGGTCCTCATGATTTTTAATTGCATATTTAGTTTCCGAACTTTAAAGTTTTGATAGATTTGGTCATCCAAATTTGCAATATTTGGCAATCAGATCCCTAAAGTGGCAAAATCGATTCCCGAAATTTGATTTTAGCCGAGAACTTGATTTGCCAAATTAAAAACTTTGGGAACCAAATATGCCATACATATTAAATTTTGGGTACTGATTTTCCCAAAACATTGAAAGGATGAGGACCAGTTTTGAGATCTTCGTAATTTAGGCACTAAAATTGTCAAAACGATGAAACTATGGGAACTAAATTTACGTCTCGTCCTTTGTTTTTATCGAATAATGCTTGAATCTACTCAAAGTTGCATTTTCTGATTGACAGGTTGATCTTGGAATTACAGTACAAAAAGCATGCAAAAATGCTAATCAACCATTGAAATTCTTGTATCCTCTGAATATAAGCATCAAAGAGAAAATAGAAGCCATAGCCAAGTCATATGGAGCAAGTGGCGTTGAGTATTCAGAACAGGTACTAAAACTTCTTAATCGAACACGGTTCCGTAATCTTCGAATTTCTGACGTGGAATATGCTTGTTTAGGCTGAGAAACAGATTGAGATGTATACAAAACAAGGTTTCTGTGATCTGCCAATTTGTATGGCCAAAACACAGTACTCGTTTTCTCACAACCCGGCTCAGAAGGGAGCTCCGAGTGGCTTTGTATTGCCGATTCGAGATGTGAGGGCGAGTATTGGTGCCGGATTTTTATACCCTTTAGTGGGAGCAATGAGCACTATGCCTGGCTTACCAACAAGGCCTTGCTTCTATGATATTGATATTGACACTTCTACTGGTAGAGTTATTGGTCTTTCTTGAATTGAACGTTTGGGAACATTTGCCTCTTTTTTTACAATTGCAATTTGTTTTGATTACTTTTTAAGGGTACTAACAATCAATCGGTTCTGATCACAATTAATAATCAACATTTGGTTTTAATTTATTGTTTGTGGACACAATTTTAATAAAGAAAAGAATAGAAAGACACGTCTATTTAAAATGGAAAACTCTAAAGAAAATGAGAAAAAATCACAATATCGATAGGAAAAAAACACAATCGATCAAGATGATCATATATACAATACCAAACTTGACAAGGAATCGGTACGAGAATATGAGACGGAGGCAATCGATCGAGTACCGAATTGAAGGATGTCGGGGAGTTAGTTATGGAAAGAAGATAATAAATGAAACAATATGATATCAAATCAAATCATATCAGTGATAAAAATAAAATATTAAAAAATATCTACAAATACCTCATCTATATAAAAAAACCTTATAATTCATTTGTAATTCTTCTAATAATATATTTTGATTGTAATCAAACTTGTTATAGTTATGCATCATCACATATACATAACTATATCGACATTTGAAAAACGATAGCCATATCATTCAACACTCAAAATTACGGCCAAAAATCGATATTTTCGTAGCATGTAACTAGACATAACAAATTGGAACATGGTTACCTAAAATAGTTTCATATGAAGATTTGGTTGTTTTAGACTTTTGCTCTAGTGAAAGTCCTTTTCCTTCTATGACCCCAAGGAGGTAGCTTGATGATCCTTGGACCATTCGAAACCTTCCTCGGGCTACCGAGGTTCCGACGACAGTTTTCTGCTCCACAATAACAATGCACTTGAGGTCCAAACTGCACAAATCTACAAGAGAATGCACAAATTTAATGTCAGCATTGAGAACTAGAGCAAAAGTGTAAAACAATCGAATCTTCAGCGATTGCATGTGAAAATTGTTGAAATAGTGAAATTTGTTACGCATCGGAAATTGAAAGTGGTGTGGATTGATTTATAAAAAGGAATGTGGACTATAATAAATGACTTGTTTAAGTCTTTTATGATGTGATCTCTTCCCTTTTATACGTTATATCCAAGCGCACGCCCCAAATGAAATTGACCCGACTCTAGAAATTTAGCAAAAATGTCGACTTGGATTCGAAAGATCAGCATTCAGAAATCAGAACTAGAGCAAAGCTATACAAAATGAAAATGCAATCATCTTACTGGTAGTCGTAAGTCAATGGCTCCCCAACCTCTACCGGCTTTGATGCGAAAATTCCGACTCTTACTTCTCCATCAACTTCCCTGTTTAACATAAAAAGAAAAGATATCTACATCATATAAATTTTGTAGCTTGCTTAATCAATCAACAAATAAGCAAACTTGATTATTTTCAATATAATTCATTTCTCTTATGGACTTGACTATACGAACTTTCATTTCTACATTGTATCGGAGCTACAAAGTGGGTTTCAGGCTGATCCATACCGGTTTCGACAAAAAAAATGATAAAAAATCGCATTGGGCTTAGGTAACACAAATAGATCGACATATGACTCCAACACTACCGAAGCTATAGAAACAAGTCTGAACCGGAACAATGCCACTTCTACTTAAGGAGAGTGTTGAAAAATACTACCTCACATCAGTTGTAGAAATAGAAATGTATTAGTTTATAAGATAACAAAAATCATGAGCAATTACTTGTCCTCACTTTTCTTATGGATTAGGCTACACGGACACTCTCCGATCCATTGATCCTGAATTTCTACATAAACTCAAACTCATTTCAACACTACATGTTCAAATAATAAAATTGTCTCACATCGGAAATTGAATATGATGTGAATTGGTTTATAAGAGGGAATGTGGACCATAGTAAATGACTTTTTCAAATCTTATACGTTGTGGTCTCCTCCCCTTATACATTATATCCTAGTACACTCCCCACATGCAATTGATTCAACTCTAAAAATCTAACATAGTATCAGAACCAGGTTTTATATACAATTACCTTAATAGTGTTGAATATTAAGGTAATTGTCTAATTCAATGATTCTTGCCCTAAGTTAATATTCTTTACAACACTACATGATGCAGTAAAAAATGGAGTAGTCAAATTTGAAAAACAACACAAATTAGAGAACATAAGAACTTGGATATATAAGCATACTAACCACTTCTCTAATTTGCAATTTGGATCACAACTATGATTCAGAAAGCGTGAAGAATTTCCCTTCAGTGTTGCATCAATCACAAAATCTTTTGAGATTTCACACATGTAGAAATTCTTTGCATCCTGCTTCCTCAGATTATACAACCTTCTTTCGCATAGGAAGTCATCAATTACTGATATTAACACAAACGAAAACAATGCAGTTGATATGTTCAAAAATGCATGCAAAACCACTTGAAAACTTATCCTTTTATCAATATGCAAAAAGTACCTTCTCCAACATATTCTATCACAAAATCCTCATTTTTTATGTGTTCAGCTGCGACTACACCCCAACCACATAGTTGAGTCTGATAGCACAACATGCTCGAATCAAAATCGATCTAAAATTATGTAGAAAATGGCAAGAATTTAAAAAGCAAGTACCTTGACAACTTTGAGCTTTTTGTTTTTCTGAAATGGCCTGTTTGCACAATTTTTGGAGCATAAACATGCCTTTGAGCAGCTAATATGTAGAGCGCTGTTACATAAAACAGGAGCTATAATAGCAGAAAAAGAAAACAAAAGTTTGTAGTTTACTCTGTGCAGTAAAATATCGAAGAAAGATTTAAGGATGCAAAATCTGTGCACTTTACCTACAAACACAACTGTCGGAGCAGCTTGAGGGGCTGCAGTTTTTGCATCCAGTCTCGGAATCTGTACATCTTCTCGACCTTTTTATAAGGTAAATGTCTAATTTAGTTAAGATAGCAGATACAATCTAAGTACAAAAATGGAGCAAAAGTGGACAGACTATAGATAATGAAAAAGTTTAATCGAAATTATGATGGAAGTGTGCACGGATGTTCAAGTCTTTTACGACATAGTTTCCTCCCATTATACGCTATATCCATGCACACTCTTATAATAATTATGGCCAAACTCTATAATTTCAAATCATACTGGTTCATTTCAATTTGTAAGTCCAAATCCAAATTTGTCAGGTATTTGAACTTGAGGAGGTGTGTTGAAATATCAAATTATCTCACATTATAGAAATTCAAGATTTAATGGGTCAAGAGAGTATCCGTGTAATTCAATTTATAAGAGAAGTGAATCATATTGTAAAGGTTAGATCAAACCAATTACTTATGATATCACATCTCTTATAAACTGGAATTATTCTACTTCAACAATCGATACGGGACAATATTTCAACAAATAACTTAAAAATGTAGGAAGAGAGCAGTTAACAGGATACTCCGTTTAATATGAACATATGGATCCGGCTTCACCATAGTATCCAACTCTCCCATCAAGCTTAAGTCAATCTTAAAATCTTCTTCCCCATAAGCAAAAGGTAAGAGAGAAAAAATACTCTGAAAATAAAAATAAAAGCAAATTTATGCATCATATATGAAAATCGAATTGTCAAATTCAAACACAAACCTCTGTATTATGAGCAGGAAATACGAACTGCATAAAAACACAAATGCAAAGAANCATCATCACATATACATAACTATATCGACATTTGAAAAACGATAGCCATATCATTCAACACTCAAAATTACGGCCAAAAATCGATATTTTCGTAGCATGTAACTAGACATAACAAATTGGAACATGGTTACCTAAAATAGTTTCATATGAAGATTTGGTTGTTTTAGACTTTTGCTCTAGTGAAAGTCCTTTTCCTTCTATGACCCCAAGGAGGTAGCTTGATGATCCTTGGACCATTCGAAACCTTCCTCGGGCTACCGAGGTTCCTACGACAGTTTTCTGCTCCACAATAACAATGCACTTGAGGTCCAAACTGCACAAATCTACAAGAGAATGCACAAATTTAATGTCAGCATTGAGAACTAGAGCAAAAGTGTAAAACAATCGAATCTTCGGCGATTGGATGTGAAAATTGTTGAAATAGTGAAATTTGTTACACATCAGAAATTGAAAGTGGTGTACATTGATTTATAAAAAGGAATGTGAACTATAGTAAATGACTTGTTTAAGTCTTTTATGATGTGGTCTCCTTCCTTTTATAAGTTATATCCAAGTTCACACCCCAAATGAAATTGACCCGACTCTAGAAATTTAGCAAAAATGTCGACTTGGATTCGAAAGATCAGCATTCAGAAATCAGAACTAGAGCAAAGCTATACAAAATGAAAATGCAATCATCTTACTGGTAGTCGTAAGTCAATGGCTCCCCAACCTCTACCGGCTTTGATGCGAAAATTCCGACTCTTACTTCTCCATCAACTTCCCTGTTTAACATAAAAAGAAAAGATATCTACATCATATAAATTTTGTAGCTTGCTTAATCAATCAACAAATAAGTAAACTTGATTATTTTCAATATAATTCATTTCTCTTATGGACTTGATTATACGAACTTTCATTTCTACATTGTATCGGAGCTACAAAGTGGCTTTCAGGCTGATCCATACCGATTTCGACAAAAAAATGATAAAAAATCGCATTGGGCTTAGGTAACACAAATAGATCGACATATGACTCCAACACTACCGAAGCTATAGAAACAAGTCTGAACCAGAACAATGCCACTTCGACTTGAGGAGAGTGTTGAAAAATACTACCTCACATCAGTTGTAGAAATAGAAATGTTTTAGTTTATAAGATAACTAATATCATGAGCAATTACTTGTCCTCACTTCTCTTATGGATTAGGCTACACGGACACTCTCCGATCCATTGATCCTGACTTTCTACATAAAGTTCATTTAATCCAAACTTAAACTCAAACTCATTTCAACACTACATGTTCAAATAATAAAATTTTCCCACATCGGAAATTGAATATGATGTGAATTGGTTTATAAAAGGGAATGTGGACCATAGTAAATGATTTTTTCAAATCTTATATGTTGTGGTCTCCTCCCCTCATACGTTATATCCTAGTACACTCCCCACATGCAATTGATTCAACTCTAGAAATCTAACATGGTATCATAACCATGTTAAGCTAATTGTCTAATTCAATGATTCTTGCCATAAGTTAATATTCTTTACAACACTACATGATGCAGTCAAAAATGGAGTAGTCAGATTTGAAAAGGCATCCGAAATTAGAGAACATAAGAACATAGAAGCTTGGATATATAAGCATACTAACCACTTCTCTAATTTGCAATTTGGATCACAACTATGATTCAGAAAGCGTGAAGAATTTCCCTTCAGTGTTGCATCAATCACAAAATCTTTTGAGATTTCACACATGTAGAAATTCTTAGCATCCTGCTTCCTCAGATTATACAACCTTCTTTCGCATAGGAAGTCATCAATTACTGATATTAACACAAAAGAAAACAATGCAGTTGATAGGTTCAAAAATGCATGCAAAACCACTTGAAAACTTATCCTTTTATCAATATGCAAAAATTACCTTCTCCAACATATTCTATCACAAAATCCTCATTTTTTATGTGTTCAGCTGCGACTACACCCCAACCACATAGTTGAGTCTGATAACACAACATGCTCGAATCAAAATCGATCTAAAATTATGTAGAAAATGGCAAGAATTTAAAAAGCAAGTACCTTGACAACTTTGAGCTTTTTGTTTTTCTGAAATGGCCTGTTTGCACAATTTTTGGAGCATAAACATGCCTTTGAGCAGCTAATATGTAGAGCGCTGTTACATAAAACAGGAGCTATAATAGCAGAAAAAGAAAACAAAAGTTTGTAGTTTACTCTGTGCAGTAAAATATCGAAGAAAGATTTAAGGATGCAAAATCTGTGCACTTTACCTACAAACACAACTGTCGGAGCAGCTTGAGGGGCTGCAGTTTTTGCATCCAGTCTCGGAATCTGTACATCTTCTCGACCTTTTTATAAGGTAAATGTCTAATTTAGTTAAGATAGCAGATACAATCTAAGTACAAAAATGGAGCAAAAGTGGACAGACTATAGATAATGAAAAAGTTTAATCGAAATTATGATGGAAGTGTGCACGGATGTTCAAGTCTTTTACGACATAGTTTCCTCCCATTATACGCTATATCCATGCACACTCTTATAATAATTATGGCCAAACTCTATAATTTCAAATCATACTGGTTCATTTCAATTTGTAAGTCCAAATCCAAATTTGTCAGGTATTTGAACTTGAGGAGGTGTGTTGAAATATCAAATTATCTCACATTATAGAAATTCAAGATTTAATGGGTCAAGAGAGTATCCGTGTAATTCAATTTATAAGAGAAGTGAATCATATTGTAAAGGTTAGATCAAACCAATTACTTATGATATCACATCTCTTATAAACTGGAATTATTCTACTTCAACAATCGATACGGGACAATATTTCAACAAATAACTTAAAAATGTAGGAAGAGAGCAGTTAACAGGATACTCCGTTTAATATGAACATATGGATCCGGCTTCACCATAGTATCCAACTCTCCCATCAAGCTTAAGTCAATCTTAAAATCTTCTTCCCCATAAGCAAAAGGTAAGAGAGAAAAAATACTCTGAAAATAAAAATAAAAGCAAATTTATGCATCATATATGAAAATCGAATTGTCAAATTCAAACACAAACCTCTGTATTATGAGCAGGAAATACGAACTGCATAAAAACACAAATGCAAAGAAGCTTTCAGACTAAAATATTTATTGAAAATGGAACCTATAAATTTCAAAGCAAAAATCTAGATATCAATTTATTTCTATAATATCAAGCGAAATAGTAAATTTATGCTATTAGACCTTCTCAGAACGCCAATCAATAGGATGCCTCCAGCAAATGACTTCCCCAAGCTGATCAGGAAAGTGGACTATGTGTTCTGGAAAAGGGGCACATTTTTCATGGCAAGCAATTAGGCATCTTTTGCACCTCCATAGTTGATTCTTTTGACAACACAAAAAACATGCCTGGTGGTAGATTAGTGTAAGATACATCATAAGCTCGATGAAACATTGTCCCATATTGGTTGTGCAAATATAAATGTTCTAGTTTATAAGGAGAGCAAAATCATAACTAATTGGTTTGAGCTAGTATTTTCAATGTGATTCTCTTCTTTTATGAACTGTGCTACAGGGATACTATCTCGACCCATTGAATTTTGAATTCTACATGGTATCAGAACTCTAGGGTGAGTTTTGGCTGGTCTGTATCGGTTTAGATAAAAAAATATGGTAAAAAAACGCATCGTGTTTATGGGTTGACCGGTTGGTAATCCACCGGTTGGAATGATCAAGTGTAACTTATCAGGTGATTGAACTTAAAAGGGTGTGCTGAAATATAACAATTGTCACACAATGAAAGTGGATGTAAGTTGAGTTGGTTTATAAAAGGGATTGTGGGCCATGGTAAATGACTTGTTCAAGTCTTTTACGGTATGATATCTTTCTTCTTATACGTTATATCCCAGCATACTCCCCACATAATTTGACCTAACTTTAGAAATTTAACAATAAAAGCAAAAGTATCGCAATAGAATCCATCAGCCTACAACAATTTCACCTAACTTGGATTTCTTTAAAGAACCAATGTGGCACAGTGGACTCACATGTTGAGGGCACTTAAACTTCTTTGAAGTAGAAAAGCCGAAGCATTTTTCTGCACAATTGAGGTGAAAAACTGACTCACAATCACGTACAGTGCAAAAAATCTTCTCCTCGGGGAAAACTCCCATTCTGCAAACACCACAGTGAACCTGAAAATCATAGTTGTACTCAAAGCAAAGCATCTTCGAATTTAACTCAAATATACAAATACCAATGAAGCCACATATGAACTACTGCATGCTCGTGTTGTTTCGAAAAATCATAATAAACCAATCACCGTCAATTGAACATAAATCAGAACAAATTCCACTAATTTCGAAAAAAGCTATGGAAAAACCTTTCCTTTTTCAATGTTAAATTGTGGAGCAGCGGCAGGGAGACTTACCCGCTTAGGAGCTCCAACAATAAATGATAAAGAACATTTGAATTCAGGAATGCCCTCCTCCATTTTCCTCTTCGACCACTCGCGGGCAAGCTCAGAGACGGTTGTACATTCATCTCCCTCTGATTCTAACAACCCTTCAGCAGCTTCCTGATTCCGAATATCCCCAAATCCCCTATCTTCTTCACTGTTTTCAACTAATTTCTCAACTTTAGATTCCGCTTCTCTGGTTCCCAGCAAAAGCGAAATCGATTTGGACTCTAATTTTCCATGACCTGTATAGGTTCGGTCTGCATTTTGAGGAGGTTTGTAGAGGAGATTTACACTCGGCATCCTCGTTTTTGCCATTCCTTGGTTGAATGTGCCAAAAGTTACAGAAAGAACTCATTTTTGTCAAATAGTGAGCTCAGGTTTAAGCTGAATATTGGGCGGGAATTGTGAAGTTCATTCTCAACATTTTCACTAAAATCACACAAATACCATCAAGTCACAAGGCTCTAGGCCCATGATATGTTAGCCCAATATATTGGGCCGAGAACTAAGCCCATAAACATTATCTATATATTATTAATTACTCAAAAACTCTAAAGGATTGACTTAGTCATATATTGTTTATTTTTTTATTTTCAACATTCTAACAATCAATTTTACGTTAACTCATAACTTATTTTTTGTTATAATAATTGACTCTCGAATTTCACAAATTAAACACTTAGGTTATATTCTGTATGCATTCTCAAAATGCATTTTGATGTTAGAATGCATTATAATAGTTTTTACAGAACATTACAGCATTTACATTATGATTATAAACAGAATGCATTTTCAAATTGTTATTTGAATGCAGAATGTGGTAGGAGGTTGGATCTGGAAATTAGAATGTATTCTCGTTATTTAAATTATAAATATATCCTCTAAAAATCATATTTTTTTCATCTTCAACAATCTCATATTTACAATGTCGTTCTACATATTTATAAGTTGTCCATTCTCATGTATCTTTAACGTGCCAATATAATCATACATAATTTCTTTCGTCATGTAGATACTATCGGCGATGAGTCTAATTTGGATAAATCCAATTTTATACAGAATATTATTCTTGTTCTGCAATTCAATTTATCAATTACAGAACACTCAATGTATTTTTAATTTATAATCATATTCTAAAAACGCATTCTCAAACTGTATTTTATTTTTCAAAACGCATGCAGAACATAGCCTTATAGTTTCAAAAAATATATAAATTTAACTATTGAAGTTTGAGAATTTTATATAAGGATATAAAATATTTCGTGCATTTCAACATACGTTTATATTATGTGCAAATGTATAAGATATGATACTATATCAATTATAGATTGAAATATCAGCATCTTATTTTCTTATCCCATTAAAGTAAAACTAATATATGATTCACATTTCTCATTATAATTTGTATATAGTATGGTGTCTACTATAATTTATGGTTAAACATAATGTCTATTTAAAAAATTATATTCGATTAAAAAGGTATACACCATAATAATACAAACATTGTGGTTCTCGAATTCAAAATTTGTGAACTTTAAGGGTTATATTTGGAAATTTTTGCGAACTTTGATTTGTGTATTTTGAATACACAAATTTTACATATTTGAAAGGCAAAAGTATCATTTCAAAAGATGAAGGTTAAAATATTAGGTGTGGACACGGGTCCGGCCCAACGGGTTACGAGTCGAACCCGTTGAACCCGCCAACCCATACGGGTTGAGAATTTTTCTTGACCCGTCAACGGGTTGAAAGTACGGTCCAACCCATCAACGGATTGAAAAACCTAAACCCTAAAATTTAAAAAACATTCAATTTTAACCTTAAAATTAAAAAAAAAAATCAAAATTGGCCCACACCCGTACGTACGGGTTGAAAATCGAGTCCAATCCGTACAATGATATTTAACGGGACAGTCACAGGTTAACATGTTTATACGGATTGGGCCGACCCAATGGGTTGGGCTAACCTATGCCCATCCCTATGAAATACTATCATTTTAAAATGTCAATTGTAATATTTAAATTTTAATATGATGATTAATGATAAATTTTATTAGCAATTTAAGATGTGGACCTTGTAATTTGTATTTGTTATATATATATATATATTATAATATTATATCATACTTATAATTTTGTAATTTAAAAATATTGATTTTACACATTAGAGTCATATATAAAAAATATTTTTAAATATTAGAAATCATGTGTCATTTAATATGATATAATTAACTAATAAACTATAATAAAATAAGACTATATAATTTTTTGTAGATTAATTAAGTATTTTTATGATAATATAAAATGTTTAAAAAAGTCATTTATTTTGAATAGCGGCATAAAGCAAAGTTTTAAACAAGAAACTGAAAAGCGAAAATGGAAGAGCCGTTGATTTGTTTTATTCCCATTTCAAGGAATGTAACCCTAATTGTAGAAGCATACGCAATTGAGAGAAGCTCCTGGTTCTTTAGACGCCTTTCGGCATCCTCCACCTTTAGGGAACCCGTTGTGGCGGCAGTGCTTGGCGCAGTTATGGATTTTCGAGCACGGACCCTGGTAAGCCCACCACTCCGCCGCATTCGCCGGAACAGCTGTAATTCAAAATTACAGTATTAATGTAAGTAATTTAATTGAAATTCGCAAGTTTCTATTACCTGAGATGAAAAAAAACGCTAGTAGAAGAAGCCCCATTGCGAGTGTAGATTTTGAAAATGCCATAGCTTTTTAGTTGACGTTTTTACAGTGAAAAGGAGGGGAGGGGTATTTATACAGTGAAAAGTGTGTGGATTTTGGTAACTGCAATTAGTGATTATTAATTAGTAATTAGTGATTATTAATTACTATAATTACGGGGAAGATTCAGATTCTTTCTTCCGTATATACACTACAGTAAAAGCCAGTCATTTCATAAATATATTTTGCCCACGGAATTTAAAAGATTCATATATTTCTTAAATTTATAAGTCCGGTCAATTTATATTATGAGTATGCTCGTATATAATGTATAATAGTAAGAATATCGCACCGTAAAATAATTGAACAAATCATCTATTAGAATCCACATTTCCTCTTATAATTCAATCCAAATCAAATTCAACAATACTAAATGCAGAGAAATATTCTCAAAATTCATTAATGGGCTAATTAGGGATTTTTCCTAAGTAATTATGATACTATAGAATGGCCAATTTTGTAAAATAACATTTTTACAATTAGTATTTACTAAATGGGTGGCATTTGGCCCTCAAACTTATAGATGTGATACATTATTTATGTACATCATATTACGAAATTGTAAATGTGATACAATATTTGAATAAAAATATATATTTGTAATTTTTCAATTTCAATTAAATGTACATAAAACATTTTAAGTTATCAATACCGTTTATTATTGATCGTAACGATGTTGCTAATACTTTATATTCTTATACACAATTTTCGAATTTCGATAGTCAATTTTGTATAATTTTTAAAACTATAAAGGTCTTATTTGTAATTTTTGTGAATTTTGAGGGTCAATAAGGCTAATGAAAAAAATGTTCGTTAAGTTAACAAAAAATCGGGTGACATAATACCATGAGTCAAAAATAAATGATATTGATAACTTTAGATAACATTTGTGCAATTTCTTAAGTTAGTGTCATTTCTGGGTCAATTCTTAGAATACGATTGAAGTTATTCTTTTAATATAAAAATAAAATTTTGTATTGACTAATATACTGGTAATACTAGTTATATGACACGAATCACTACCACCAGTTATTTCACGTATATATTGGTATCCAACATTATAACATGTTATCCCTGATATTTCAGGTGTTGTCTAATATAAAAATATAAATAAAACATTTTATTTCTCCAAAAACATAAGCTTGACTATTAAACCAATATTTTACAAACAAATAATATTCTGCAAATTCTTTTCAATGTAGATTATTTAACAAATACTAATTTATAAAAAAAATTATTTAACAAAATTTGTCGGTATAGAAATTAGAATTATACACCCGATTGAGTTTACTTGAGTAGGTTTATGGGGTGGAAAAGTAGCCTAATTTAAAATGAAACGGATAGTTATACGATATATATATATATATATATATTATGCGTTGTTAAATACAAAATAATTATTTATATATTTTAATTTATTCAATTGTAATATGTTTTTTATTTAATTTTTACCTATTTATTTTATCTAATGATATTGATTTTTCATTGAAAAAAATCACAATTTATATAATTAATTTTTAAAATAACTGAACTTTTTAATCCATTGCTAACCTAATGGTTAATCAATTGGATAATAGGATGGGTATGAAAGACAATNTTCCTTTTCCAACTCCAGGGCTTCCAAGAACACCCAGTGAGCATTTCTGTTCATCGGATCTACATCGCGAGAAAAACGCCTAGGAGCTTATGATTCAGTGCACGTGAGAAGACACGGAAGAAGAGTCAGATGGCGAACAACAGCCGCCATAGATGGGCGTTGAGTGGGTGATTCAACCCAGGAGAGAAACAGAAAAAACAAAAGAGAAACAGTTCACCCCTTGTTCGCGCACCGTATTTCCACGGCAAGATGTCAGCGTCCATGTAACCATGGGCGCTGACATGGCGGAAGGAAATACGGTTTTGTCCGCCTTTACAGGCAGTCTTATCCGTTGTTAAATACAAAAATAATTATTTATATATTTTAATTTATTCAATTGTAATATGTTTTTTATTTAATTTTTACCTATTTATTTTATCTAATGATATTGGTTTTTCATTGAAAAAAATCACAATTTATATAATTAATTTTTAAAATAACTGAACTTTTTAATCCATTGCTAACCTAATGGTTAATCAATTGGATAATAGGATGGGTATGAAAGACAATATATAATGGGAGGGTGGTGATTGATAGTTTAAATGTTTTGTTGAATATATATTATTCAATTAGTTGTGTGTTGTATTTATTCGTTGAAATTAAAATATAAATATTATTCAAATATCAAAACAAATTTAAGCAAACACATAATGTTCAAATTTGAGTATATTTGATACTAGTTATACATGAACATAAACAAACAAATCATTAAATTATATCTTATTGATAATTTAATCATTTCGATAACTTTTAATAATGTTATAAATTTACCACGAAGCTTCAGCCAAAATAACAACGCTTCTTACTGTGGATTAGGGGCTACTCTGGGCATAATAGTTGTGGGATTCTATTAGGGACCGTAAATCTCAGTATCGATTATTGAAGTATTACAATTACGCGTTAAGTATAATAAAATGAGTGGTGTTTGTCATTGACCCCTAATATTTGAAATAGTGTAAATGCGATGTCCTTATAGTTTTAAAATTACATACGAAACACCTAAAGTTTACATAATGTGTGTGGTTGACCCTCTAACTTTTTAAATTTGTAAACATCATACCTTCAAAGATTAAAAATTGCATGGTTGACCCCCAAAGTTTCAAAACTGTTTATATTTGAACCTCACGTCCGGTATTTTTTTGAGTTTTTTCGCAATTGACCTTGTTCTTTCTACATGTTGAAATTGACCGATTTTGTTTACTGATTTGATATTTAGCCTCCGAATATATTAAAGAGTTCATAATTGACTCGGAGAAATATGTAACATCCACTTGCTAAAAGACTAATTTGTGTTACAATGTTTTATTATTATATTTCATGGTAATTTTACTTTGTATATAAACTCAAAAATATACCGGACGCAATGGTCAAATATAAACGGTTGTGAAACTTTGGGGGTCAACCATGCGATTTTTAAACTTTGAGGGCATGGTGTTTACAAATTTAAAAAGTTGGAGGGTCAACCACACACATTATGTAAACTTTGGGTGTTTCATACGTAATTTTGAAACTATAAAAGCATTATCTTTACACTATTTTAAAGATTGAGGATCATCCTTGCAATTTTCTCATAATAAAGTATTTTCCTTAATAAAGTGATAAAGATCTCAGTTGAATCAAAGAGTTAAACGTATTCACGCTAAAATACAACACATGATCCATTAGAAAGTTTATATCCCGGAAAAAGTAAACTCATGAGCACTAAGTGTTGATCATTAGGACTAGTCTAATTCAAACGTACAATGCCGATAAACGACTCGTTAGACTAGGAAGTCTAGGAATGAAACCATGCCTAAACGGATGACAAAAAGAGACAAAAATGATCCTAAATCTCATTTATAATGAGTAATTTTCCTTAACAAAAGGACAAAAATTTCATTTGAATTGAAGAGAATCGTTTTTACCCTAAAATAAAGGTATGTTTACAATGCGTTCTGCATCGAGTTCATTGTCAATCTACAAATATTTTTGTACAATCTGTCAAGAATGTGACACAATCGAGCCGACCCGATTACAACGAAAAATATTACTTGTAAGTGTCTAGAGGGTTCAAAGAACTCTTCCATCCATACCATCAAGAAGACCAGACCACATTCCCTTAACTTGTGGCAATTGTAAAACAAATGCATTCCAAGGAGGATAACCAACACCACTTCCCCGAACACGACCATCCATTCGGAGAGACAAATACCTTTACGTTCAACATAAACACTACATATCATCAACCAAATAAGAGAAAATGATCCCTAAACTTTCGTAGTTTTTGTAAATTTGGTCTCCATAACATATTTAGTCATCAAACTTTAATGTTTTGACAAATGTGGTCCTCCAACTTCACAACATTTAGCAAATCATATCCCAAAAATGGCAAAAATGATCCCCAAATTTTGATTTTGATGACATCAATTGCCAACATTAAAATATTAGGGACCCATTATATCATACACATTAAATTTTGAGGATTGTTTTGCCAAAAAATACAAATATGAGGACCATTTATGTCATTTTAATACTTTGAGATCACAATTCCCACAATTTTAAAACTTCATTGACCAAAAATGGCAAAACGATCCCCAAATTTGGATTTTGGCCTAGGACATCAATTGCTAAAATTGAAAACTTTGTTCAACAATTATACAATACACATTAAACTTTTATAGTTTTTTTAACCAAAAAAATACAAAGTATAGGGACCAATTCACCACAATTATAAAACTATAGATACCAAAACTGCTAAAACTATGAAAGTACGAGGATCGCCCAAAAAATAAAGATTTAAAACCATAGAGACCAAAAAAATACTGTAGATACCAAAACTGCTAAAACTATGAGAATCAAATTTACGTATCGCCCAAAAATAAAGATTTAACCTACACAGGAGAATCAGGAGGAACATTAGCCAATTTCTTTTGCTCATCTAACCACCTGTAAACTTTTCACCTTAACAAATAACGAAACTGATCAATGAAACTAAACAAAAAAAACTTACTTTGCCCATTCAGATGTATAAACAGGACACAATTGCCATAACCTTCTTCTTCTAGCAACAATCTCTTCATCTTCTTCGTCAAAATCCAATTTAGCCGATGCTCCATCTGTAGAAATTGGCACAACAAGAACACCCCTTTCCAAGAGACACTCAGTGAAAGGTTTACTTAGTTTAAATGATTCTTCAATAAAAGAAGAAGGCCCAAATAGTATCACAAGACGAGCAGCTTCTCTAAGAGAACTTACAGGGAGAATCTTATCTTTAACACGAAGCTTAAGATTTGAGAGTATTTCTTCTCTTGAAAGCCTAGCAATTTGAGCATCTTTTGCCTTGTTTTCGTTGTAATAGAGATATGAGAAAACTGAGACTGCTCCAATATCTATTGCTATACCCTGTAGAATATTAGGAGTATTTGCTGCTTTGGATTGTGCAGAAAGAGCACCGATTAGTTGACTTAGGGCAATTAATCCTCCTAGAGAAGCACTTGCTATGAAGGCAATGTAAAAAAACATTCGAACTGAACGGAATGGGGATAGAACTTCACTTCTAATTTTCGCTGTGGAACTGTGAATAAAAGCACAAGATCGATCAAGATGATGATAATGATTACAAGGCTAGATAATTGAAGTTACCTGATTTCTGAAGAAGAAGAGCCATTAGAAGAGAAGCAAGTGATGGCTAAGGAAAGCCGTAATGATCGGTGGCTAAAGGAGAAACGGCATTGGCATCGGCATCGGCATCTACTCTGATTAATGCTTAAAATTCCAAGGGGCTTACCTGTTGGGTAGAAACTGGGACGGTTAACAGCAACAATTGGTAGCCGCGCCACCGTCGCCATAGCTATGGATCACTGTCACAGATACGTTTTATAAGAGTAGTGATACTTTCGGGTCAGTTAAAAGTTAAAACGGGTCGTGTTACCTCATCCATTCAAGCTCCATGAAGAAAATATGGACAAGAAACATCCAGCCCATCACCAATTTATTCCAATATCATTACAACAGATTCTCTAGTACTTACGATTCTCTCCCGATTCTCGAATCGAATTTTTTTAAAAGGAAAAAAATCAAAAGCAAATAAGAAATATAAATTATGATATCATAAATTTGCTAAGTTATGTAATTATTATCGATTTTTAATTATGTTATTAATTTTAAATTTTAACCAACTTTTAATTTTTATTTTGATGATAAATTATTTATTATATCTTATATTTATAATTTGAAAATGATTAAAAAATATTTTATCAATAATTATGATTATTTTTACTTATAAAAAATTATAAATTATATAACTAAAATAATTATTATAAATATAAAATTAACGAATTCTTAACGAATCTTCCTGGATTCTCTAAAAAATTACGCACTACGAATCGCGAATTGAGTCGTGTCACGTATCGTGGTAACATTGGTTTATTCATAAAATCTTTATTTTGTTGAAATTATAATAAGACTGATATACCAAAAATATAACGTATAAAGGGAGAATGTCATATCGTAAATAATTTGAATAAATCATTTACTATAATACATATTCCCTCTTATAAACAAAACAAATCGTGTGGAAATAATGCATCACCACGAAATTTTGAGCTTCTTTTCTTTGGTTTGATTTTTGAAATGACTATAGGGGAATGAAGATGGTTGAAGGCTTAAGCAATCCAAGAAGCACATAAAATGAACATGGTCTTTGATCTATATTGGAAAAAGAAACTTTTATTGACATGATGTGGAATGGTTCTCATCATAGTTGCATAGATATATATGTTGAGGATTAAATACGTGTGCGAACAGTCTCGATAGATTAAATGAAACCTTTGAATTAAAGAAAATGAGAAAACAACGACACACGAAATTTAACGTGAAAACTCGGGATGGGAAAACCACGTGACTGGTGGAAACGGTCAAATTCATTATCACTTGAGGAGAATACAACACACACACATGAAGAAGAAATTCGGAAAACATTAGTATTGAAGTGTTTGATAATAAACAATAAGACATTCTTATATAGATGATATGGTTAAGATAATTAAGACAACTAACAAATATTCTTAATATTTGATCATATCTCCATATATGATATTTCATAATCAAATCATATATATGCTTCAATATATAATGATTTTATATGCTCTTGTTTCATTGAATATCTCATTCTATAACTGCCGATATCCTAGACCAATGGATCCCATCATATCTCAGCTCAGTCTTCGACCGATTGCCTCCATCTCATATTTTCAAATCGTGTGCTTCGGTCTCTTTGTCACCTTCGGTATTGCGTGCTTCGATCCTTGATCGATCGACACCAATACCGACCGTCTTCCATATGTGTCCCGATCGACCACCTTGCCGATCGTCTTCCAAGTGTGAGCGATCGGCAAGGTCTATATTTTCTAGAGTAGTGTACAACGTCTATATTTTCTAAACGATTAAAGTCGTTCACATGCAACTTATCACATCTATGATACTATCTACACAATATCCACATTTGATAGGTTGGATTACAATATCTACACAATAAATTTAAAATTAGTATTTCGACTCTCTCCAACGTTTGACACTGATGCAAGTGATGAAATCAACCACATTCATGTTATATAGTAGATCTATTTATGAATTATTCATGCAAGTTATAATGTACCGGATAGTAACTTCATTTGGAAAGATATTAGAATCGACCATCCACACTCATTTATGATGAAGACAAATCCTCTTCTACAATACAATAAATTTAGAAACTATTTGTAATTATAGATTTGGAATTTATACAATAGTCATTCAATTTTAACATTTATTTATAGATTTTTTTTCTTTAATTAATATTATTTTATTAAAAATTCGAGTGGAATCGAAAATCCAACTCTTATAATTTTTTCGAGTCGTATTGTACAAAATCAATGCCTCATATAAAGAAACTCCAGATCTAGTAAGTCATTTTACACTTTCCTTTGAAGTTGAGGAAAGTATCCACATCTAATTCTATTAAGACAAGAATCCATTCCATTCCAATTCACACATTAATCATGAAGCCCAAACACATGAACAATCCGAAATCGAGAAGAAGAATGAGCAACAATGGATCATTCGAAAGTGTAAGAATAAGCGGTAAAACGACAGGATCCTCGATGTCAATGGAAGACGGATCGAGCTCAAATGGTAAGGGACGCATAAACATTTACGTGAATAGCGATGTTTATGGTATCAGTAACTCGATCTTGATCGATAGTGAAGTGATTATGGGTAATGTCGGAGTTGGTCTTCGTTTTAAAGATACGAGGAACCACGGGGAGAAGGCATATGCAAAACAACGTCTAATATTTCTCTTGGTTATTGTTGTTGTGGTTGTCATTGCTTTGTTCCTCTAATTCCCGTATCAAGATTAGCTATCAATTTTCCAATGTTTTTTAACCCCTTCGATATTCTGTATCGGATACTAAATCGTATATACCGAATTTCGGTTACGCCTGACTAACTATGCATTCTTACATCCTTTAGGGGCATCAGCAAGGATGCTTCCTATCGAGGATCAAGCTTATACCGAACTGTGGCTCCTACTTTTGGTTGGGTAAAAAATTTGATGTCGGAATAATGAATTTAACCTTTTATTTAGTTTTAATTTTTTCATATTTAAGTACATGGTTTGATATAATATCATGATTATTTGCTTGATTTTTTTTTTATTTTGGAAAATCTATAATTTTGGTAATTACATAAGCCTACCAAATAATTAAACTCCCTAACAAAAATTATGGTTTGATCTTCGATTTGGTTATGTATTTGCGAATTAGTATACCCGCCAATATTGGAAATATATATTACATAATTCAGGTAATTATTATATGGATTAGATTATGATAGAAACCCGAAAAAACTATGTCCCGACCCAATAATCATGTTGGACAATATATCGTAAAATATTAGATTTTCCCTAAAACATGGATGATATACTATATGATACTAAAATTATAGTATATTTCAATTTCTATGTTTGAACCGGTTCTTGATGAACTAGATAATTTTGTGTTCGATTTAATTTTTAGTATTAAAAATATGATTACAACACTCAAATACTTTGAAGATTAGTGTATTATAAAATAAATGTATTAATCAAATAAGATTTATATAAAATTAGTGTATTATAAAATAAATTTATTAAATTAAATATGAATTTATTTACACAATTATCAGAAGCTATATTAATATAATATAAAATGAGAGTAAATAAATTCAAAACAAGCTTCAAAATAGTTATTTGAATAATTTCCTTTTACAACACTCAAATGCTTTGAAGATTAGTATATTATAAAATAAATGTTAAATCAAATAAGAATATATTTATAAGATTAGTGTATTATAAAATATATTTATTAAATTAAATGTGAATTTATTTACACAATTATCAGAAGCTATATTAATATAATGGGGTTGTTTGGTTTAGTTTTTCAAAATCACGGTAAAGTGCGGTGATCGTACTGTGCGTTGAGATGACCGTGATAATTATGATCGGGATTTAGAAAAATGTTTGTAAAAACTACGGTGATCGTACCGTGATTTTAATAAAATATCTATTTTAACTTTTATATTAATAAAATATTTATTTCCTTTAATAACTTCAGCATCACATTATCGAACAAATGCATCTATTAATTGTTTATCCCAAGTTGCTACATTTTTTATTTTTTGGGTGTTACTGTTTAAATTGTCCATTTGTTATACTGTCCGCCAAAATACACTTTCAGTAACAACTCTAACAACATATTCATACAGTAGAAATACAAAAACAAGTCAAAATATTTTTAAAAACGCATATCAAATCCGAAGAAATAAAAAACAACCCAACTCTGAATGTTTCAACTAATATAAACAATTGGAAGAACAACCGAAAAGAAAAAAACCGAAAAAAAACGAAAAGAAATCCATATAATCGAATATGTACCTTGCAAAAAGAAACCTAAAAATATAGAATCACAACTTGGTAAAAATGGTGTAAGATTTGTGAAATAAGAATAAAATTTGTTAAGGTTAGGGTTAGGGTTTGGTTTTGGTTTTAAAGTAATTAATTGAATTTTCAAAAGCAATTTTGGAATTTACGAAATTACGGTGGGTTAGCCATACGTATCAAGTCATGGCCACATGACCGTCAAAAACTCCGGTATGATCACCGCAATTGACCCAACTGTTTGGTAGTGTAAAATAAAATCACGGTGCGGTGACCGCACCGCAGCGGCCACCGTGAAACCAAACAACCCCAATATAAAAAGAGAGTAAATAAATTCAAAACAAGCTTCAATAGGTATTTTAATAATTTTATTATTTTATAATATACTAATTTTTAATAATGTTATTTTTTATAATATAATAATTGTGTTATAATTTTAAATCAACCTAAATATTTTTTTATTTGATTATTGTAATATATAATAGTAAATTATCAGTGTTGACATAAATATTAATAATAATTGAAAGATATTTAATTATTAAAAAAGATACTTTAAAATTATTTATAGTCTTGTCAGTATTTTATCTGTCCCCGATATCAAGTTATCGGGTCAAATCTTAGGTTTTTT
The DNA here is from genome assembly GCA_009725065.1 of Utricularia reniformis. Lineage (NCBI taxonomy): Eukaryota > Viridiplantae > Streptophyta > Magnoliopsida > Lamiales > Lentibulariaceae > Utricularia > Utricularia reniformis. Next base: position 41,980 of record RWGZ01001352.1, on the reverse strand, counting down.
GAATCTAATCCTAAAAAATATTTATTATTTTATACAGATCCAACCCATGTTCTCATATCCGCTCAGAACTCAATACCAATCCAGATTGGTATGGATGACATACCCAACGTTACCAAATTTGATTTTTTAATATATTAAAAAATAAAAATATTTATTTGTTTTATTTAAGTCCTGACTCTTAAATATGATAGTGGATGATACAAAAAATAAATATCAATACTACATAATTTTTGATATATCGATCAATATGAAAATANTTTGGGGACTAATTATGAACTTTGGGGATTGAATTTGCCAAATTTTACAAACTATGGGGATGAATATTGCCAATTAACTGAAGTTTGGGGACTCTATAAGCAAAAAAAAAATTTGGGGACCAAATTTGCCAAAATCAATAAAATTTGGGGACCAAAGCTGCCATTTTCTCTATTTATAGTCTTGTTAGTATTTTATCTCTCCCCGATATCAAGTTATCGGGTCAAATCTTAGGTTTTTTGAATCTAACCCTAAAAAATATTTATTATTTTATACATATCCAACCCATGTTCTCATATCCGCTCAGAACTCAATACCAATCCAGATTGGTATGGACGACATACCCAACGTTACCAAATTTGATTTTTTAATATATTAAAAAATAAAAATATTTATTTGTTTTATTTAAGTCCTGACTCTTAAATATGATAGTGGATGATACAAAAAATAAATATCAATACTACATAATTTTTGATATATCGATCAGTATGAAAATATTGATCCGATCCTAAAAAAATAAAATATTATTTTAGTATAAAAAACATTGTTTTAAAGGATAGCATTGTTATAATATTAGATTATTACGTTTCATGTGACTAATTAAGTTAGCAAAATTGCAATTGTTATTACTTATTAGTATAAATGCAGAATAAGAACAGTAAATGTAATTGCATTTACTGATTGCTTTAAAATTTAATTGCGTGTACCGGAGGAAGCAGTAGTAAGTGGTCGAAGGGGTCAAAAAGTGTCCCGTGGCCCACGTGGACCAATTAGAAACATATGTGGCATCAACTTTACCATTTTGAAGAGACTTGCATATTTGTAAGGGCGAGAATTCGGCATTGTGTAAACCCAATATCGAATTTCTTACAAAATTTAATACTAATTTCATTCCAATAAAATTTTGATATCGATAACGATATATCAAAATTATTTCGATATCCGCATCAAAATACTGAAATTTAAATAAATTATAATTATGTTATAATTGTTAATTTATATTTCTGAAATTAATTGTAGAGGAACAATACTTTTATACGATTTTTAATACAAAACAAAATGTCATCTCATCTTAAATAAATATATTTAAATCTTATTCAATTCAATTAGCTTATACTATATTTGATTTTACTTTAATACATATGTAAAAGTTGTGAAAATATGGAAATTAAATATGAAAAAAATTATTGCAAAATAAATACGAAACAATTATTTTATTAATGTAGTAATCTATTTATAATTTTTAAAATATTGTGCTCATATATATATTTATCATTTTTATATAATTGGATTGGAATATTTGATATTTAAAAAGTAATTGTAATATAATTACGTAGTTATATTTAATAAAAAATATATTAAAAATAATTTTGGTATTCGATATTGAGTAATGTTTGTAATTGACCTCTAAACTTTATAATAATGTAAAGACAGTGCTCCTAAAATTTGTCAATTGCATACAAAACCCCCGAAATTAATATAATGTACGCAGTTAGCACCAAACTTTTAAATGTTGTAAACACCGTGCCCCCAAAGTTTAAGAATTATGTAGTTAGCCCCCACAATTCCAAAACCATTTATATTTGACCATTATACTCATTAATATTTTAAACGTCATCGGAGTTTGTATTTGATCCATCAACCTTAAAAAGATGTTATAACTATATCTCCAAACTTTGAAAATTTTAAAAATAACACATAAATTATCAAAACCCCTTATACAAAAAAGACGAAAACCACTACCATTCACTCGATGGTCATTTTTTAATTGTTTTGAAACTTCGGGAACTTTTCACGCAATTTACAAATTTTGGGACATCCCATTTACACTATTTCAAACATTAAAAATCAATTACGCAATTTTCTCATTCGGTATTATACCATATTTTTATTTTCTTACCGAATACCAAACCAAATAACAAAATTATTCAAAATCAAATACCAAACCAAACCAAATAACGAATACCAATTATCGAAATAACAAAATTTTGATATGACATCTGGTAGTCCGAATTATTTACTCACACCTAGATATTTGATACAAAAAATGACTTGCTTTAATTTCATTCTTAATTCAATTTTTTCGTTAAAATGTAACTTTTATATATTTAATTTAAAAATTCGAGACGAGTTAAAAATTTGATTCTTACCATCTTGTTGAATTGCATCGTACTGAGTTGGTCTAACGAGTTGGTGCCCCCATAGTTATAAACCACACCCTAGTATAAAAATATATTCAGACAAACAAATTGAAAACCAATTATTATAATTGCAATAATTTTAAAAACACAACTCACGTACCTGTATCGTGACAAGTTGACATGGTAATAGGAACGAGTTTTCTCATTTCCTTATAATAAGCATGAGATCAAACTGAATCAGTTACACTTGTTCTCCTTCTCAACACAAACCAAAATCGGTACTTTCGAGTGATGAGACGACGTCCGACGACATTACTGCATCTGAATGAGTTAATGGAGAGGGGACAAGGGAAGAATCACCATTCAAGAATATGTTTACTAACCTCATTAACAGCTTTCTTCTGGTTTTTTCTCGTTTCGTTTCATTTCGGAGTTCTTCGAGGTAATGAACGAACCCCTTCTTCACAATTTGCATCATCCTATAGAAACCAAGTAATGGAACAAAAACAAGATTATCTTGTTACAAAAGAGAAGAAGAAAGATGAGTGTTCTTACAGTTTTATGAGAGCTCTTAGATCTGTAGAAAACAAGAGTGATCCATGTGGAGGCAAATATATATATATACACAATCTGCCTACAAAATTCAACGAGGATATGATGAATGAGTGTAAGAGTTTAAATCCATGGACAAATATGTGTAGGTTTACAAGCAATAGTGGTCTTGGACCACCATTAGAGAATATTGAAGGTGTATTTTCAAATACAGGGTGGTATGCAACAGATCAGTTTGCTGTAGATGTGATATTTTTCAATAGGATGAGGAAATACCGTTGTTTGACGAATGATTCGTCTATTGCTGCTGCGGTTTTTGTTCCGTTCTATGCAGGTTTTGATGTTGCAAGGTATCTTTGGGGTCATAATGTATCTTTGAGAGATGCTGCTTCTCTTGATTTGATTGATTGGCTTGTGAAGAAGCCTGAATGGGGTGTTATGAGAGGAAAAGATCATTTTCTTGTTGCAGGGAGAATAACATGGGATTTTAGAAGACTTACTGAGAGTGAATCAGACTGGGGGAACAAGCTATTAATGTTACCTGCAGCAAAAAATATGACAATGCTTGTTGTAGAATCAAGTCCATGGAGTTCAAATGATTACGCTATTCCATATCCAACATATTTTCATCCATCGAGTGATGCAGATGTAATAACATGGCAAAACCGAATGCGAAAAGAGAAAAGAAAATACCTGTTTTGCTTTGCGGGTGCGCCTCGTCTAAAGGATCCAAAGTCTATAAGAGGGGAGATCATTAATCAGTGTAAAAACTCCAAAGTTTGTAAGCTTTTGGAGTGTGATTTAGGGGAAAGTAAATGTCATTCACCTAGTAGTATTATGCAGATGTTTCAGAGCTCACTTTTTTGCTTACAACCTCAGGGAGATTCATATACAAGAAGATCTGCATTTGATGCAATGCTTGCTGGTTGTATACCTGTATTCTTCCATCCTGCATCAGCTTATACACAGTATACATGGCATTTACCTAGGAATTTCTCGGTATACTCTATTTTTATACCCGAAAACGATGTACGAAACAATATAAGCATAGAGCAAAGGCTTAGTCAAATTCCTGCATACAAAATCAGGAGAATGAGAGAAACAGTGATAAATCTCATCCCTCGGATTGTATACGCTGATCCACGGTCTAAACTGGAGACTTTTAAAGATGCCTTTGATATAGCTGTTGAGGGAATAATAAGCAAGGTAACAAAGTTGAGGAATGATATAGTAGATGGAAGAAAAGATGAGAGTTTCATTGAAGAACTAAGTTGGAAGTATGCATTGCTAGAAAAAGATCAAATATTGAGACCTCATGAATGGGATCAATTTTTCACAAAGCCGAATAAAGACAGTGAATCATCAAAAGGACAGGAGCACTCCTAGAAGAACAAGAATTGTAAACTGCAACTATATGATAATTAAATATCAAATTTTGGATTGAATTCAAGGTAACTGCATCACCTCACAGAGTGAAAGAGGAATCAATAACATTATCTTACCAATAAACAAAAAGGCATCATCATTTCTTAATAAAGGATAATCCATTGGCATCGGCATACCGCTCCATAAATCTCATGAACCTATCCCATTCTTTCGGGTTTCGCATAATGTATTTGGCCTCAATTCCTGCAGGTTTCCCATTTACATACTTTGCACTAACATCAACTGAATCAAGGACTCCTTCATCATCAATCATAAAGAATCCAGTGATGTCACCAAGCATACTTGATGAGTCAAAAACAGATGGTTCAGAAAATGTAAAAATCGCCATTCCATTAGTTCCATCTCTTGATTTTGTTAATTTCACATCAGGTACAGTTTGCTCATCAACTCCCTGGATGAATTGAATAGTTGGTTTTACCATCATTATTTTCAGTCCAGAGTTAACTCTTTGCTTATTCTTATACAGATTCAGGTTCAGCTTCAACCTCAACGAATCACCATTCAAAACTGAACCTGAACTTGGAAGAATTCCTCCTCCAGAAAACCCTAGATACAAGGCACCAATTAAACAAAAAATCGCAAAGAAACGATAAAAAGAGAGCAAAAGGAATAAAGAAGCACAAGAAATGAAATGCACACCCGGTAAAGAAGCAAGCTTTGAAGAAGAAAGGACATTAAGGAAGAATCCCAGAGACTGCAATGCCGCCATGCTCAACAAAAAAGTTCTGCTTGATCAAACACTCTTCTTCCCGTCTACAGATTGGATATACCAAGATAACGCAATAGAACGACAGCCAGCCATTCACTTACCTCCAGATTGGAACCTTTACGGTAACGCAGTCTAGTTTGGGTCGGGTTTTAATATTTGTGGATCAATCTCAATCAAAGCCCAGTACCATACACATAGGAAACATACATAAGTTCACTCTTCCATACAGTTATTATATCATGATCTAAAATTCAGGTAAAATGACTAACTTTTAAGTAACGACTCTATATTTTAAAGCATGGAAGCCGAAAGCATGATTCCCATGTGAACTATAACATCCAAACTACAACATAGGGGAGTAACTTTCAAGTCAAATCACATCTTGTTCAAAAGAAACTCTTGGTGACATCTGCATCTAAAACACGGAATCTCATTGGAGGTAGGTATAGCATAAAAAAAATTTGCCCAACTCAGTAGTAACCAGTATAATACGATGCAGCTGCGGCGGCAGCAGGCTGCTGGGCTGTAGGCAAAGTTGCAGCACTTGCAGGCTGTGTATAAGCTTGGTGAGGAAATGCCTGTACAAAACAAAACATCAATAGGTAAATGTGACATACATACAAAGGAACATGAACATGATTAACTTTGCAAATGAGTGAGACTTTAATGTTTGATACAGGAAAATACGCTGTCATAGTCGACCAAAAAGGGTTTTATAAACATAACGTAGTAAAAAATAATCGTTTGTTTGACCTGGGATGGATAAGTGGGAGGATATGCCCCATATGCACCAGCACTTGGGGGCACTGATGCTTGTATTTGGGGTTGCCCATAGCTTGCTCCATATGCACCATATGCAGCCTGAAGAAAATATGAATGACGGTGTTAGATAAAATGGTGATGCTAAATGACGAATGCATGCAACTATAAGTAAGAATGGGTAAATGAACACCTGTGGTGTATATCCAGGAGTCCACTGTTGAGCCTGAATTTGCGAACCTTGTGGCCAAACTTGAGGTTGTACACCATAACCTGCAGCCCACTGATTTTGAGTGGCAGTATATGAACCTACTGCTGAAGAGGCTTGAAAATTAGATTTTGCAAATTTCATTCTGTCGGAGACTAAACAGTCCTCTGCATGCCGCTTCTTTGACTCTGATGTGCTTTTGTGACGCAAGAAAAGTTTTGCATGTCGATTATCAGCCTTTTTAATGAACTGAGCATCTCCAAAGAGATCTAAGAACTGCAAATAATCATACAAAAATCAAAACCACATAGAGAGAACTGTGATGATGGTGGCAAAAAAAGCTAACTTAGTAACACATACATGAAATGGGCAAGGGTAAGACGCATCACAAGAAGATATACAAGATGAAAATTTAAGCCTCAAAATGAGAACTCGAAAAAATCAATGCCAAACGGAAAGCAAGGTTGACAAGTGCCAATTCAGCCAAAGCCAAAAAAGTCCAGCTCTGGGTTAAAATTTGAAGATAAATTGCTGCTTTGGACTTATTACCTCCAAAAAGATGTTTGAAAGCTCTTCTCTTTCCTCGTTAGATGCAGTTGGAAGACTCTCAGGACCTGGAACTAGAAATTTATCAACCAAAGAATCCAAGTATTCCAATGGTTTTGATTGTGAATGAATAGATTCCAAGTGAATCACTGCCTGCCAAAAAAGAAAAAAACAGATATAATAAAAAACTACAGCATTAAAAATCGCAGAACACCAGTGCAGTTCGTCTAGAATAGATATCATTCTTATTTAGAATTTTGGAATGAAAATCGATGACCTGATGAAATACATAATCTTGCTATACATGGTAAATAGGAAGCCCCAACAATAGAAATTGACAAAGAGCATATACAAACCTCTAACAGATGTTTGGATAATTGTGCGATCTCCGCACCTTGAACAAGAATTTCCCTTGCTTTGTCAATATTTCCAGAAACCTTCAGAGAGGAAAAAATAGGCATTACAGGGCTAGGACAGCTCCAGATGACAGGAAAGCAAAAACCATCACAGAAATCCCAGCAGTCAATAAAAAAATCAACCGAAGCCACTTTAGAATCATTTGAACAGAGGAAATAAATCAACCAAGAAAAATTAAATTGAAAGACAAAACATACCAAGTATATGAATCGTGAATACTGAGCAAATAGCATGGGTAATGTTTGTGAGTGCTCCTTCCCTTTCTCAATTGCAATTGCTTGCTCATACAAAGAACATGCATCTTCCAGATTTCCCTTTGCAAAGTAAAACAACACATTCAGTATACCAAGAAAATTTCAAAACCAAACTAAAAGCATGATTGATGCAATTTTACAAGTCGTTTTTCCATGTTTGCATGCTTGATTATTGCTTCCAGAAGCCCGGGAGAAATTCCAGTGTGGACATGTTGATATGAAGCACGTGCTCCAAGTATGTCACCATGTTGCTCTTTAAAACGAGCAGCAAAGAGATGGATCTCTGGTTGCCTCTGTTCAATAAATAATTAGCAAAGCATTTCAAGTGAGTACAGTTGGATACACATGAATATTGATTCTCCGTGACTAAAAATCCTAGAAATCCATTAACAAATTTAAAAAGTGAAATCAATTAAGTATCATACAAACCATAAAAACTTCGATGCAGACTGATCTTAAAGTTACAAAACATGCATTCTCACATCAGCAACGAAATTGTGCAACAAAATACAGCATTAACCTTTACAAATATTTGAGTAGCACGAGCCATTGCATTTTCAGCAAGCTCCATACTGCCACTGGCTTCCATGCACAAAATATAGCGTATCCAGTATTCAGGATAGTTTGCACATGCTATAAGACACCTTTCATAAAGCTTGACCATCTGAAAGCTCAAAAAAATAACTGGTTAAAAATACAATCATGTGAATGGGAATGGAGAATCAATGTATTAAGAGATTTTTTTAAAAAGGTACACCGCTGGCAGAACAGGAGGCCCCCTATATGGGAGGGGCACTCCTTGCCTGATAGATAGATGGTTAGGAAGCAAGAACACACCTGCATGCATAACATTGTAACTATAAACCATACTAGACATTAGAACCCAGAATCTCGACTCAGAAAATGAAATATTGAAGTACTTAGCCTCATAGAAACCAAATGGAAGGCCCATGCTTTAGTCCAAGTTCAATACCCCGTTTTAAAAGATCGTCTCCAATGGTTTAGCCAATAAAGCAAATGTGCGGCAGATATTACTTAACTGTAAGTCAGTGTATAACAATGGCGACTAAAACTATGTGACAATAAACAATGAAAATCATTATAACAAACAAATTCAAGTACCTTATTGAAGTCATCTCCACTTTCGACATAATCAAGATAATTATGCCAATTTTCGAGTTCGGAATCATTTAGCGGACGCACATGGAAATAGGGCCTCCTAATAGCTGTTTCAAAACCAACGATCCTAGAATCGAAATCTTTAGCGTTTTTATATATATCTTCTCTAATGGCGATAAATTTTTCCAACTCCTCAGCATCTTTTAAGTTTTCACTTGAAACCTTCGATGCTTGTTCCATAGCATCAGGTGAAGTCTCTCCCTTATTTTCGTTATTAAGAACTTCAGAAATCACAACAGGTGCAGCAGAAGCTTCCTCAGGTGCTTTCAACTCTGAAAGAAGCCGACTAGCAACCAATTCTTTGAATCTGTAACAGAAGAGTAGACTATGAACAAAACAGCTAAATATGAAAGCAAACGTTTAAATTAGGTTGCAAAAACGGATTGATTACCCCTCAAAATATCGATCCAGCTGCTGATTCGGAACTTCTAATACTCTTGTGTATATTGATGCAACATGATGCCACTCTCGTAAGGAAATTTCATACTCAATGTATTTGTCCCAAATAGGAAAGCATAAGTAATCAGAACCAACATATGCTAATGCCCTTTCAAATAGCCTGAAAAAAATAGCTTTTGGTCAGGAATTTTTTAAAATCCACTGTATGAAAATGGAATCCAAGAAAGTTTAAAACAAAATTCACAAAGAACACACAAGGATTCAAACTAAATTATTCAGCAGCCTATTCGCAACATCTTATACAGCTTCTCAAAGGAGGAGTCACTGATGCATCCAAGGCTTGCACATGCAAAAAAGTAGGAATGACATCAATGTGAGTATCCTATTATGCCTTGTTATATAACTTCACTTTACTGTTGTGAAAGGCTGAGAAAAGCAAAAGATCACTACACAGAAAATCTCCAAAATCGTGGAGATTATTTAGGAAGGAAGATGACATAAAAATAATTACCTTCTTATAGTCCCAGGATCCCCATATGTTCCAATAGCAAAAGTGCAATAGTGCAACCACATATCAACAGAATAGGTAACGCCATGGACAGCTCGTTCATAAACTCCAGCAACATATTCTGCTGAGCTGAGTCGGGCCTCATGATCAGCATACTTTTTCCAGTAACCATAGCACAGTGGAAACTCCGCCAAGAAACTATCATAAACCTTCCTAATTTTTGAAACATTCCCCTTTAAATAATAAAAGCCAGAAAGTTAGTTTGAAATCATAAAAACGAAACAGGATGTAATTTGAGGGAAACAAATAAAAAAATGACAGACAAAATGACGGGGATGTGTGAAATTTTATTAAACAATATTTTTTTAGCAGTTCAAATATATAAAACTTGCTTGAGGCACCTCTGATGCTTTCTCGGTCTCTTCGATCAAAGCAGTCCATGCACCAAATTCGAGTGAATTTGTAGTGACAATGCTCCACAATCTTTCTTCTTCAGCAGAAAGGCCTGTAAAAAATCCTTTATGAGCCATTTTGAAGTAAATATCAGATATTTTTACAAATCCAAAATACAAATAATCAACAGACAAACAGCCTTTATATAAATGTCTAAGATTTAAAGTACTACTATGAGTACCAGATCCATCTAAATGCTGATTCAAAGCAGCAGACCCTACGCCATCTGATGGTGCAACTCCATTTTCTGCCGCACTAGCTTCATTAGCAGGTATACTATTGGTATTATTATCAAGGGCAGGGACATAGCTCTCAAAATTTGCATGGTCAATAATGCCTGTTTCCACATCTGAAGCACGGGCCACAGAATTATCCACAGACATGCTGCTTTCTGTAGTGGCCCTTTCTCCTGTATAGGATAAAGCTTCATTCGGAGGACCAGGTATTTCCTGAGAAGGTTCAGCACTGGAACCATCAGATGTTTCGTGGCTTAAAGTGTAAGCTTCTGCAATCATTATCACGCAATCTCCAGAAACTCCGATGGAACACCTATCTATGAACTGCAACTTTGTAAAGTTGTAAAGACTAGATCAATTTCAATTAGAAAACAAACAAAAAAACTCAATAATAAAAAAGGATATATAAAAGCTCAATTCGGCGAACCACATAAGAAAGACCACCGATTAACATAAATTACCTTGGCGCGGGTACGTATTCAGGGCAGATAATTTCACCAAGGAAACTGTGAATTTCACTTTCTGGTCTGACTCTTTCAACAAGTCTTCGTGAAGCTGTTTCGGGAAAGAAAAGCGGGGGAGAAATTACGAAAACTAGGGTTCTTCGGCGTAACACGGCTACGCATCGATGATTAATAATGGGCTTTTATCTTATATTTTTGGGCTGCATAATATCAATACTGGGCCCATATGGGCTTTCAACAAAAATATTTTTCCTAAATTCCATTGACCCCACGTTTTACTACGTAATTGCAACACACTAATGATACGATAAATAAATAAATATTAATGAAAATAACTATAATACGATATATATTAATAAAATATTATAATTAATATAAGTTTCAACATAAATTATATTCTAATAAAGTATAATAATAATCGAACAAAATACACAATTTCTGAATAACATTATAAATAAAAAAAACATTACCCTTTTAAAAATTAAGTTTATCTTATAATAATAATATTTTCTTGGACCGGAATTTTAAGTGTTAGATGATATAGTCAATACGAGTTATATACCATATTTACACTCGAATTATTCTGGTTCTAAGCATCATGTTGTCTGTTTTTGGCATTTGAATCTAGTTTGTTATCAAGAAACTAGAAACTACACTGATGAGAATTTTAGGACCATGTACCATGTAATGGGTAAAACTCAATTACAATTAGGCTAATCCAGGTAAAAAAGGCTAACTCGCATGGCCCAAAGTCCTCAACTTATCATATTTGAGATAACTGATCCGATGTTCCGCAATGGGATCGAACCTGCATTTGGCGAAATAAAATGGCGTTTGACAAGTGACTTTATGATTCAGTCCAAACAAACGGTTACAGTTCACACGTCCCACAGTTCGGGTATCTACACATTTACCACGCTTCGGGCCGGATCACACTGGCCACGCTTGGGTCCCGACCGAAGCTTATCAGAAGCAGTTACAGTAAGTGGATTACATACGCTCTCAACTCTATAAATACAGAGTTTGACGACGGAATTAGTGGGACCTCTTTGACGCATAAGAACATGTTGTTATTCTGCCGGAATTCTTATCGCTTTCTTGTACCTCGTCATTTTCATAAACTTCTGTTATCTTTTGTAATAAACTATTGTTCGATTAGTAGAATGACTAAGAGTTTTTCCTGCTCTTAGCAAGTGATTTTTTCTCCATTTCCCTAGTTTTTCCACTTTAAATTGTCTTGTCTTTTTCCTTATTTGCATTATTTAATCGTTTCCTCACTACAAACAAATTAAAACCGAGTTCGTTTCTTAACGAACCGAACGACAGTTGATAATCCTAAAAAATGACCATAACATACACCAATTGCTACTATTTTTAAATGGCTCATTCAATATTTTTTCAAGAGTGTAATCGAACTAACCTCTAATCGTTTAAACCCTAAACCCCAAAATTCCAAAACCCAAAATCTCAAATCGTATCAATCAAACATTCCATATTTACAGGGGAAGCGAAAAACTATCATTGACAAAATATAATCTTTAGTTCTAAGCATCCCGTCATCCGTTTTTGGCATTTGAATCTCGTAAACTGTTATCAAGAAACTAGAAACTACACTAATTGCTACTATTTTTAAATGGCCCGTTCAAGATCAAGAATGTAATCGAACATACCTCTAATCGTTTAAACCCTAAACCCTAAACTTCCAACACCCTAAATCAATCGAACATTCTATATTTGCACGAAGCGAAAAAACTATCATTGACAAGATATCATCAGTAGAACTGTAAAAATGGCTTGATGATTCAGCAAGATCATTAATTATGAGCATGAAGCATCACAAAAACAAAGGATTTTAAGGTTCAAGAAGCACCTTCTCGACCAAGAACTCTATCCAATCTTGCCTCAAATGGAGTAGAGTGCCAGTTAACTTCCTTATCCTGCAAAATTATGGTGATTTTATCTGTTAAAATATCCAAGTTCCAAAATTAGAAACACAAACCTCTCTGTACTTGCTACTTGTATTCGGTATTCCCTTGAAAGATGAAACCGAACCCGAATCACCATCATGGCTCTTGTCGATAAAATTCTTCGTCGGGGTAGACGAAAATGCACCTAAAATTGGTCTATCTGAAAAAGTCCTTCCTTTTAAACTGGTTTTCATAGAAGGCAGCCATTTAGAAAGGCTAACATCAAGTGCTAAATTGTCCTTCTCTGGCTCATTCAACTTTTGCTTACTATGAACTGAAACGCTTAAGTCACTAGCATCATTCAACATTCTAATATCTTTATCATAATCATTCTCCATGTCATTATCACTATACTCATCATCATCTTCACTATTTCTAGCATTATGGTACCTGTGATTTGAAGGGTACGCAGTATTTGCTGTGAACTCGGAGAAAGAAACAGATCCGTCTCGATCGATACTTGAATCGAATGTAACTCTTTTTGTACTCAATGTATTCACAGCACGAGTTTCGTTTCTACAAAAAAATACACTATCAAAAATTCAATAAGCAAAGCAAGTTTGTAGGTAAAGATCAGATTCATTCTCACATCAGTTTCTTAGAGGCTGTTGGCATTATGGATTGTGGTGTTACATTACTTCCTCGCAAAACTTCAACTTCAGAAGAGAAATCAACATTCTGAACTCTATTCCTCTGCATCAACATCAATAATTATCTAATCGTTCTTAATTAAAAATTCAGCTACTGTTTCATCATCAATTAAGAACACTAATCGCGGATAGTACATAGCGAAATCAACAATTAAGACTGCATAAATTGAACTCGCGCAATGTAGAGAGAGAACAAAAGAATCAGATTGAAATAATTCCTTAAATCCATTATGAGATCTTACTTGGCTTCGGGAATCAGATCGATCAGTCATATCCTTGCGGTGTTTGTGATCATTGTCACGACCGAAGCATCCGAGGAAACAACCCATACCTGAGTTCCGTAAAACTCAAGAATTCAAGATAATGTAGAAAAAAGCGTGGAGAAGAAGGGGAATTAACGGTCTCAAGTTCGTTCAAAAGCAGGAGAGACCGTTGCAAATTTGATACTGACGCCAGCCTGTAAATATTTATTCCTCTAATTAAATACAACATTCATCACTAATTAATATTAATCATATTAGTTTCTCTTAACGAACGCTATAATCCATTTTAAATAACACCCACAATAATTTCAATTTTGTTTTATCTTCACTAAAAAATCACAATTAGAAAATCTCAACGCTTTATACTTGTAAGACCCCTTGAGGGTGCGAGAGATATTTTAGCAACGATCATCCAATTATTGCGGAAGTAATGAGCGTTTCTCATTACACTAGATCTTTTCTTTAGCAAAGTGACAAAGATCACATTAAAACTAAAAAGTTAAACATGTTCATCTTATAGTAAAACATGGATGAATGTCCTGCAAAATTCAGCTGGATAGAAATCATTAGGGGTAACACAGTACAAAATGAACAATATCGTACATGCATGAAAACAGATCGTTGCAACACCACAACTATTTTGAATTGAGTATCAAAGAAACTCATTATCCACAATACCCAACGTAATAGCTAAGAAGATACCGTATAAATCGATACAAATAATGTTAGATATACTTGAAAACTAAAACAAGGGTACAAAGATACAAAGACTACATAAATAAAACAACACAAAAATCGCTTCTTCAACAGCTTATAAGTAGCATCAAACCTCCAAAACAAGAAGAATATACTACTCATAAAATGAAATGAAAAGTACAACAAGATGAATAAACTTAACACTTACTGCTACATGATGAAATCAGCAACTGACTAACAAAACTGCTTCATCCTGTGGATTCCTTGTTAGAAACCAAGGCACTAACAATGTCATCCGATAAATCGGGCTCATGAATTCGAGAAAGGAGTTTCGGTTTACCTTCTGTGCCGGGTTTACTGGCACCTGACTCTAGTTCCCTTGCTGATAGAGAAATGTTTCTTTTTGATCCAGTTTGTAATGCAGTTTAAGATTGTGTTGCCTTCTACTGCTGCACTAATGACATAACGGGAATCCCCTTGCTGGAGAAACTGGAGCACTTAACTATAATTTCCTCACCAATCGAGAAGCTTGTTTTTGAACCACTCTGTAATGCAGTAAAAAACCGATAAATAATATGTATCGGAATGAGAAAATGGCATGTTTGATCTCGTGATTTTGGTAAATTTGGTTCTCAAACTATAATTTGGCATATGCAGTTCTCATACTTTGAATGTTTTGGCAAAAATAACCCACAAAGTTTACAAATTTGGTCTCTAGTAGAGATAGTCCCCAAAATTCGTGGACCAATTTTGCCCCACTAAACTTTGAGAACTAGATTTGCCAAAATTGACGAAGTATGAGGCTAATTTTACCAAAAATTCAAAGTTTTGAACTAAATTTGCCAAAATTAAGAAATTTTGGGGATCAAATTTGCCAAATCATACAATTTTGACGACCTTAAATGCCATCGGAATACTTGAAGATACGGAAGTATTTACCTCAAACCGATACATTCCACGCACATCCCCTCCTAAATCAAGGACAAGACCATGCTTGCGGATTTGATGCACTTTAGAAGTCAATACTGTTCCAATCTTCATTTTCTTAGCATCTGCAGAAGGCTTGGCTGGAAAAGTATTGAAAATACAAGCACTGAAGTTACTTATTTAATCCAACTTAATGTTATGGTTGAGATAAATACCTTTAGAAGTTCGTGACTGACTTGCAGCTTTGTCGACTTCATCACATTCACCAGCACTTCGAATTACTACTGCTGCCATGGTTTTCATGCTAGGATGAGGCTGATTGTCTTCGTTTACCGAGCTCTTTTGGTTAGAGTTTGCTTTTGAGGCTCGTTTATTCGGAACAAAAGGTTCATCCTTGGGCGAAATCACTGATACTGGTTTGGTCAAGGNTGTATTCACAGCACGAGTTTCGTTTCTACAAAAAAATACACTATCAAAAATTCAATAAGCAAAGCAAGTTTGTAGGTAAAGATCAGATTCATTCTCACATCAGTTTCTTAGAGGCTGTTGGCATTATGGATTGTGGTGTTACATTACTTCCTCGCAAAACTTCAACTTCAGAAGAGAAATCAACATTCTGAACTCTATTCCTCTGCATCAACATCAATAATTATCTAATCGTTCTTAATTAAAAATTCAGCTACTGTTTCATCATCAATTAAGAACACTAATCGCGGATAGTACATAGCGAAATCAACAATTAAGACTGCATAAATTGAACTCGCGCAATGTAGAGAGAGAACAAAAGAATCAGATTGAAATAATTCCTTAAATCCATTATGAGATCTTACTTGGCTTCGGGAATCAGATCGATCAGTCATATCCTTGCGGTGTTTGTGATCATTGTCACGACCGAAGCATCCGAGGAAACAACCCATACCTAAGTGCCGTAAAACTCAAGAATTCAAGATAACTTGTAGAAAATAGCGTGGAGAAGAAGGGGAATAACGGTCTCAAGTTCGTTCAAGAGCAGGAGAGACCGTTGCAAATTTGATACTGACGCCAGCCTGTAAATATTTATTCCTCTAATTAAATACGACATTCATCATTAATTAATATTTAATCATATTAGTTTCTCTTAACTAACGCTATAATCCATTTTAAATAACACCCACAATAATTTCAATTTTGTTTTATCTTCACTCAAAAATCACAATTAGAAAATCTCAACCCATTATATTTGTAAGGGCATCTTCATCGTTGTCCGCCCAAACAATTATTTTTTTTTCTCCACATCAGCTTTCTTTCTGTACATATCATCATTCTTAATTTTTAATATTAATATCAATACTTTTATATATAACTTTCATCTCATCCCTGCATCAATGTCCGAACACTTATATTTATTATCTTTTTGTATTACATGTTTTTTATGTAAATACGAACCTGGTAATCGAAAATTACTAAATTGATAGGTATTTAATTAGATTTTGGTTATTAAAATCATAATTTAAAATCATTTAATCGAATCGATTAAAACATATAAATCAATAAAACAATCGCTTTTTCACATCTAATATATAACAATCATAATATTATCGATAAAATTATTACATTATACATATTTATATTTTATAATTATTTAAAAATAATTTTTTTAATTTTTTTTTAAAAAAAAATAGAGGAAAGAGAGTGTCCCCAATTGGGATACTCTATCTCCTCGGAGACACATGGGAAAATCCCATGTGTCAAAAAAATTTGACACGGTGGCCGCCCAATCTGGACGGCCACCGATGCGGATGCCCTAAGACCCCTTGAGGATGCGAGAGATATCTTAAGAACAATCATCCAATTATCGTGTAAGTAATGAACGTTTCTCATTGCACTAGATCTTTTCCTTAGCAAAGCAAAAATCACGTTAAAACTAGAAAGTTCAACATGTTCATCCTATGGTAAAACATGGATGAATGTCCCACGGGAAAATTCAAGGCTAGGAAAAAAGTACATCCATGGGGACTAGATAGAAATCGTTAAGAGTAATACAGTACAAAACGGACAATATCGTACATGCAGGAAGACAGAGCGTTACAACACCACATCTATTTTGAATTGAGTATCATAGAAACTCATTATCCACAATACCCAACGTAATAGCTACAAAGATACCGTATAAATCAATGCAAATAATGTTAGATATACTTGAAAACTAAAACAAGGGTACAAAGATACAAAGACTACATAAATAAAACAACACAAAAATCGCTCCTTCAACAGCTTATAAGTAGCATCAAACCTCCAAAACAAGAAGAATATACTACTCATAAAATGAAATGAAAAGTACAACAAGATGAATAAACTTAACACTTACTGCTACATGATGAAATCAGCAACTGACTAACAAAACTGCTTCATCCTGTGGATTCCTTGTTAGAAACCAAGGCACTAACAATGTCATCCGATAAATCGGGCTCATGAATTCGAGAAAGGAGTTTCGGTTTACCTTCTGTGCCGGGTTTACTGGCACCTGACTCTAGTTTCCTTGCTGATTGAGAAATGTTGATCCAGTTTGTAATGCAGTTCAAGATTGTGTTGCCTTCTACTGCTGCACTAATGACATAACGGGAATCCCCTTGCTGGAGAAACTAGAGCACTTAACTATAATTTCCTCACCAATCGAGAAGCTTGTTTTTGAACCACTCTGTAATGCAGTAAAAAACCGATAAACAATATGCGGAATGAGAAAATGGCATGTTTGATCTCGTAATTTTGGTAAATTTGGTTCTCAAACTATAATTTGGCATATGCAGTTCTCATACTTTGAATGTTTTGGCAAATATAACCCACAAAGTTTCCAAATTCGGTCTCTCGCAAAGATAGCCCCCAAAATTTGTGGACCAATTTTGCCCCACTAAACTTTGAGAACTAGATTTATCAAAATTGACGAAGTACGAGGCTAGTTTTACCAAAAATTCAAAGTTTTGAACTAAATTTGCCAAAATTAAGAAACTTTTGGGATCAAATTTACCAAATCATACAATTTTGAGGACCTTAAATGCCATCGGAATACTTGAAGATACAGAAGTATTTACCTCAAACCGATACATTCCACGCACATCCCCTCCTAAATCAAGGACAAGACCATGCTTGCGGATTTGATGCACTTTAGAAGTCAATACTGTTCCAATCTTCATTTTCTTAGCATCTGCAGAAGGCTTGGCTGGAAAAGTATTGAAAATACAAGCACTGAAGTTACTTATTTAATCCAACTTAATGTTATGGTTGAGATAAATACCTTTAGAAGTTCGTGACTGACTTGCAGCTTTGTCGACTTCATCGCATTCGCCAGCACTTCGAATTACTACTGCTGCCATGGTTTTCATGCTAGGATGAGGCTGATTGTCTTCGTTTACCAAGCACTTTTGGTTAGAGTTTGCTTTTGAGGCTCGTTTATTCGGAACAAAAGGTTCATCCTTGGGCGAAATCACTGATACTGGTTTGGTCAAGGTTGCTTTAAGAGATAAGCTAACATTACCACGTACATCAAGACCAATGCACTTCAGTTCTAGCACTTGGCCTATTGAAACTACGTCGGAAACTTGAGAAACCTATATATAAATCGAAGACGTATGACAGATATAATGCATCAAGTGTTTATGGGCGAGAAATATAGTAATGAAAAATAACTACGAAGCACGAACCGGTTCATGTGAGAGCTCTGATATGTGTAGGAGGCCTTGATAACCTCCATTGAACTCTACAAAGGCACCATATTCCTTTATTGAAGTTACAACACCTTTATATACACCTCCCTTTTCTATCTCACGACCAACAATGAAATTGATCTGAAAATAAGAAGCAATGGAATCTGTAATATGCCAAAGCACAGAATAAATTGAATTACAAAGAGTTACCTTTCCCATCAAATTGTCAAATACGGCTTGATTCTTTGCAACTATGGTAATAAAACCATCGCTCACAGAAATCCTACCACCTGTAACACAAAAATGTGCTGTAACACAAAAAAAGAAGGTGCCAAATATCACAACTAGCAGTAATAATATGCTGTTGAATTGTGAAACATACCAGTTTCTTCTTCAATCTTTTTTTTCAAGGCCCCAAGAGGACCAATCAACTTGCGGATTGCATCATTGCTGTACTTCAATGTCACTACAAAAAAGGTGAATATGTCGGGTTACAAAAAGAATAATGGATTTACTTGACATGTTCTTACTTATGCGAGGAGAGTTCCTGCCATCTTGTGCGCGTGGAACATTTATCTCACGCTCCATATGATCAAGGATTTGAATTCGGCCTTTACATGCAGGATCTAAAGATTCACATATGATATCCAAAGGGATTCCTGCAGGTTTTATGTCTAACTGAATTGATGTGACTCCGTTTCGGGTTCCAGCAATTTTAAAATCCATATCCCCTAAATGATCCTCCAAGCCCTGCATAAGAAATGGGGAAATTAAAGAGAGGAAATGGGCCATGAATCTTTTCAAGTACTAAATAAATAGGATCTACCGAAATGCGGGATGCAAAAAACAATTTGAGACATGAAGTATGCAAGTTTAACAGAAACAATAAATGTGACAAAGATTGCTTCAAACGTCGAGGAGAAAAGTATTTCCAAATAAGGCAGCTTACCAATATATCGGTCAAAATTCGGTAGTCTGTGACTTCACCAGTGGAGGAATCAGTTTCACTGACAAGACCCACTGATAAACCTGCCACATGCTCCCGCAGAGGAATCCCAGCATCCATCAAAGCCATGCTGCCTAGAGAAAACAACAATATGCCATCCTAAACTTCCATAAGGAAACGAACATTCAATAGCTACATGGAGTAACGAGTGACTGCGTTCAGCACTGAGTTACAAGGAAATGCAGAAGAGTGAAACCTGCACAAACTGATGCCATAGACGTGGATCCATCAGAAGCCATGACTTCAGAATTGATACGAACAGTGTATGGGAAGTCATCCTCGGGAGGTAAGACAGCAAGAAGAGCTTTTTCAGCAAGACTCCCTTTAAAGTGCATGGCCAGGTTTAATCATCAGAATATAAGGAGAAGAAATTCAAGCCATCATAATTCATTGCAAAAATGAAAAGCATTGTGCAAGCAGTCAAAAAACCATCAAAAAAACACTCAGGCAAAGGATCTACAAGATATGTAGATCATATATTTATGTCCAAGTATTATAAAATAAAAAGTAAACTGCATATCGTGCAAGACTAAAAGAACTGTAATCTAAACTAATATTGCTAGATTGCTCACCATGCCCAACTTCTCTTCTATTCAAGCCAACTCGTTTTCCAACTTCATTAATGCAGAACGGTGGAAAGCTATAATGCAGCATGAACTTCTTGGTTGGAGGGCCAACCAAAGAATCTAGGTGTTGAGCTTCTCCAGGAGCTCCAAGCGTCACAGTGCAAAGAACCTAAGTGTAGAACAGAGCACCCATAGGTTTCAAAATAATCTGAGGCCATAAACCACAGTAGTGACCCACTAACCTGCGTATCTCCCCGTGAAAATATTGATGAACCATGTAACACAGGAAAACTACCAGCTTCACAAAACAGAGGCCTCACTTCATCAAGACGTCTTCCATCAACTCTAAGTCCTTCACCAATTATTCTTCTGCGAACAACCTGACAGTTAAGAACTGAAAAATATAACAAGCCAAGCCAAGAGGAAGGTAAATGTTAAATTGGCTGAATATGATCCCGTTTTACTCCTTAAGAAAATATTACGGAACCTACATATACAGTATTGAGGAGGGTAAATATCATAGGTGATGCTACAAAATACATACCTTTTTTCGCACAGTATCAACAGTCTTAGATAGAAATTTGAGGCCTTCTTCATCACCATCTTCCTCAAGCTGCTTCTTCACCTTCTGCGTAATATTATCCAGTGCTTCTCCCCTTTCAAACTGAATAAACATGAGTAATGGCATGAATAAAGGAAAAATATTTTAATAGCAAAATTACATCTTAAACATCCTTATTTGCACATACTTTGCCATAGCTAGGGTCCGTAAACACAGCTTCAATAGAAGCTTCAGAGAGACTCCTTATTTTTTCATATGTTGCATCAGATACCATGGATAATTTATACTCCTTTTTCTGTTTCCCAGCTTTGACTGCAAGCCTTACTTGAGGCTCAAGATATTTAGTTGCCTGAATTCAAAATTAAGTGGCGTTCAGAAGGTATTAATAAAAATTATAACATAGACACAAGAAAAAACCCACTTCAGGATGGGCCAATCTCAGAGCAGCTTCCAAGTCCCTTTCGGATATCTCACGTGCTTGTACATCTATCATCAATGTCTTGTCTCTTGTGCAGGCATAAATCAAATTAAGATCACTCAGACTAAGCTGCAAATAATTTTTTTTAGATAACAACAACAAACTTGCATCAGATTAAAAGACTTTTCTATTTAAGTTACTAATCTGACTGAAAAAATCATGCAAATAATTTTTTTTTCAGTTCATGCATATTAACAATCGAAATGAAACAACTAGAAATACACCACTAAAAGGACTTGAGAGAAAAAAATCCCCAACGAACAAAAGGAGTAATACCTCATCCATGCTGGGGTTAATGAGAAACTGACCAGAAATCCTTCCTATGCGTACAACTCCAATGGGGCCACCCCACGGAATATCAGATAACATTAATGCAGCAGATGTTGCATTGGCTGCCATGACATCAGGATCTTGTTTACCATCAGACGACAACACGCTTGCCATAATCTAAGGAAAATTAATAAATTTGAAAAATGACAGATGGCTGAATCAGGAGAAAACACCAGAGTTACAAAGATGATGTATACTAATAACCTACCTGCACATCATGGAAAAAACCAGCCGGAAAAAGTGGTCTGATTGGTCTGTCAATGATACGACCACATAAAAGTTCACGTTCTTTTGGAGCACCCTCTCTACGCATGAATGTGTGAGGAATCACACCTTGTGCGAACTGTTTCTCTTGGTAGTCAACCTTACAACAAGAAAATGCTTAAAAATGTAACTTTTAAATTGTAGAAGAAGAGTTCAAAATCATAATTAAAACGTAGAAAACATACCGTGAGAGGCAAAAAATCACGAGTCCCATCACTCTTCGCGGATGCCACCGTAGACAGCACTTTGGTCTCTTCCATCCCTAAAACGACAGCACCATTCGCAAATCTCGCTATTTTTCCTGTCTCAATGGTGATTTTTCTATCTCCAACCTCGAACTCTTCTGAAAAAGTCTCAAGAAACTTCTTTTCCGCCATTCGAACTTTCAATTCAGAATCACGAGTCTCCACCGACGACGAGGATGAAGCAGCCGCAATGCGACCGCCGCAGACCCCTCTAAGCTTCACCTGCCTCCATGGCACTTTCGATAGTACAGAATTTGCCTTCCGCGCCACCGGTTCCATGACGCTGTCAAATACTCTCCCCGGTTTAGGGTTTAACAAGGTTTTTCATTTCCATTTCGATCATTTTATTTTCTGTTCGATTATTTTAAGATCATCTATTTATTGTTAAAAAATATACACTTAAAAATAATTTATATATAATTATTTCTTCAATTTTAATTAAATTAAAATATTCAACATACAAATATTTTAATAAAAACATGTAATTAAAGTCGATAAATTATTATTCATGGATTAACCAATGTTTTTATATCTACTACTTATCGTTGGGTATATTAATATACCAAATTTTCCAGAAATAATCAATTTATCTTATATCACCCAATTAAATTGATAATAATTGTTTAATTTCAAAAAATAATACACAGAAATTGAATAATTGTTGTAATATAATAATTGATTTACCATTGAGTGTAATCATTCTCTGTATTTTTCATGACTCACATACATAAATCTTATAATTTTTTGGTATATATATTAAAAAAATAATAGATGACTTTTGCCTACCACTGTTCAACTTATCAATTGTGTAAATAATATGCTTTTCAAGTTACAAAATTATAAATATGATACACTATTTAAGCAAAAATTGTACTTCTCAAACTTCAACTAAATACACGTAAGACATCTCAAGTTACCAATACCGTTTATCAATGACCCTATAAGGATGTTGTTAATGTTTTATATTCTATTGCACAATTCTCGAGCTTAAGTGTCAATTTTGTATAATTTTTCAAACTATAAAAATCGAATTTGCGTACTTCGTGAACTTTGAATATCAATCATGATAACGGAAAAACGTTTAGTAACTTAACGAACAACCAGATGCTTCAGTATCAAGGCTAAAAAACAAACTATATTAATAACTTTAAGTATCATTCTTGCAATTTCGCAAATTGAGGACATTACCTTTCCACCGCTAGTAAGTTGAGGGCTAGTTATGTAATTTTCTCAAAAAAAATAACGTAAACTTTGATTAAAAATTCTCAAAATTCGAAATAAATATGGAAAGTGTGAAGGGTAGCAGCACCTTGAAGCCCTGCTATTTATCTCTGGTTTCTCCACTCCATGGAACCAAAATTTTCGAGTCTTCGGTAACACATTCCACAGCCGAGACCCGAAATGCTAAGGCATATACGAATCGAGAAACCAACGCGAAAATACCGCATGCTTAACTTCCACAACGGCTAAATAAAAGTAATAGCATGGAACATGCATCGAAGCAACGATCAGATACCTGCAAACCAGACGCTCGAGTTAACTTCCGATTCGACTCCAGCCGGTTGTGTGTATAGTTTACATAGAAAAATCTTGATATTCCACTTACCAGATAGGAGAGTAAATATCTGATAAGTCAAGGATAGGATACGGCCACCTGATACGAGTAAAAGTTAAGCATCGTATACAAATTCAATATTCCAGATAGTCCACGAGAAGTGAATCATATTAAAAAGAATAAGTTACGTCAAACCAATTACTTCAAGTTAAGTATCGCTCATAAATTCAGGATTTAATGCAGTCCAATCAATAAGAGAAGTAAACCATATTGAAAAAGTTTGGATAGGCCAAGCCAATTACTTAAGGTTAAGCATCGTATACAAATTCAAGATTCAATGTAATCCCGTGCATAAGAGAAGTGAACCATATTAAAACAGGTAAGCCAGACCCAATTACTAAAAGTTAAGCATCATATAGAAAATCAATATTCAAGGTAGCCCAATCCATAAGAGAAGTGAACCATATTGAAAAAACTAGGATAGGCCAAGCCAATTACTTAAAGTTACGTCTCGTATAGAAATTAACAAGAGAAGTAAACCATATTGAAAAAGCGGGGATAGGCCAAACCAATTACTTAAAGCTGCGTACCGTATAGAAATTCATGATCCAATGTACCAAATACATAAGAGAAACGAATCATATCGAAAAAGCTAGGCTAGACCAAGCCAATTATTTAAAGTTAAGCATTGTATAGAAATTCAATATTCAAGTTAGCCAAATCTATAAGAGAAGTGAACCATATTAAAAAGACTGGCTAGACGAAACAATTGCTTGTGATAGCACAACTCTTATAAACTGGAGCAATTCTATTTTCATAATCGATGTATTCTCAACACAATTGGAGGAATAAATGTGGTTAGTATCTTACCAAAGGCTGATGCAAGCATGGATAATCCACTGAAAGATGACGTAAATACCCGTCAATAAAATGAAGTAGGAGATCCCGAACCAAGGGAATTGCTGCGAAGAAAGTCGAAGATTATGAAGATGAGGAAATATATTAGAGAGGATTTTAGTAGCAAACTTACCAATCTATTCAAAGCTGTATCCCCGAGAAGCAATACAGCATTCATGGTATGAGTCACAACTGTCAACTTCGAATAGTAGAGTTATGAGTATTCGAAGAATTCTTAAAACGAATACGAAAAAAATAGTATTGTGTAGGAGAACACTAACAAAGTTCATCTCGTAATCTCGGAGAGTCAAGAAAGGGAATATCATGATCCAGTACACTAGATCAGTGATTGTAACAGCCCCTGCTGTCATCTGCTCATTCAAAACTACAAATTTGATAGCATTATAGAATTAAAAGGAAACCGAACTGCGATCAAAGAAATCCCTTCACGACGATTTGTATTCGCAGTTTATTACAGAATAAAATATAATGTACCTGATATAAGGCTTGAAAGAGATAATCCCAAAAGCCATAAGTTGGAAGAGCATTCGATTTTTCAAAGCTCTCACTATGCAACAAGCTTTTTCCATTTTCATTCACTCCACCGCTTAGGGGTGCGTATATACCATTCTTCGCTTGATCTAATAGATGGAACGTGCCGTTCTTAGTTACTTTGAGATGGTAAAAACATCCTCGGAATGAGAGGAATGATCCGAGCTGCAAGATGAAACAGAGAACATGAAATGTAATGAGCCATAAGTGTACTATTTGTAGTTTTTAAAATCCTTCCTACGGAACAAGCCGAGTAAAAACTCTTCGGGACTTCTTTATACTACATTACATATCAGATAAGATAGAATCCATACCCCAAAGTAAAAAGTGACCAATGTAAAAGTCCACCTGTAACATAACAAATTAAACAAGACAAATGTTAACAATAAGCTGATCAACATTCACAAAAAAAGAGCTCAAATTACAACAATTCATTCTCATATTGTAAAGATTGGAACAATCAGTTTAGATACTTACTGAGTGTAATATAGAAACAACTCAGATCCATGAATACCCACATCAAAACTCACAGCAACCAGAAGCAAGGAGAAGGCGAAAACCCGATACAATAGAAAATAAACAGGGTGAATGTTTCTTAAACATGGCTTCCAAGATGCATCATAGTTGGAGCTTCGATGTTGCCTCCTTTCTAAATAGTCATATTTCCATATTAAAAACACCGCAATAATCATAGGTGTCAATACAAAAATTGCACATAAAAGCACTCTCCATTTCAACCAATAACTCAAGTTAGTAGGATCAACACTCCCCAGCACCTCCATCCTGTTAAACACACTGAAAACAAGTAAAAAAACAAATCAACTTTCTGGCAAAGACAAACCGTTAACTAATCCAGTGACAAGATTAATTCAAATACAGAAGCAAAAACCCATAACTGAAAAGCCTTTTACCAAACACATAGAGGGCATGCATAACATAAATACATGTCTCAAATTCGTCGAATAACTCAATATAAAGATCAATAACAACTTACAGAATCAAAACAAAGAACCCCAGACAAAAACCCAGAATTTTCTAAGCGCTGTAGTTGAGAAAAAACAAAGAAGAAACAACAATGTAGAGGATTCCTATTTGGTTAATTGAAACAAATGGTTGGTGACATTCAGATGGGTCCCTCGTCGGAGAAGACAGTTGTGGTAGATAGCAATTGCGATAGCACGTGGAGAAGATGAACCATAGTTTTTTTAACATATTCCAAATGTGAATGGAATTCCCATTTGGTTAATAGGAAATCTCGTGTCGGTTTAAATTTGTTTTTAAAATATTTTTTTTTTTTTCAATTTTTCACATTTATCCACGTAAGACCAAATATGATTCTTGAGCTCCGACATTTGACACAAAACGACATTGTTTTGATTTTTATTTAATTCGATTTTTTTCTTCATCGGAAACGTATCTTATGTGCTTTCACGATTTTATTATGTTGTTGATATATTTGTGAATTGTTCGTACAAGC
This sequence comes from Utricularia reniformis, assembly GCA_009725065.1. Classification (NCBI taxonomy): domain Eukaryota; kingdom Viridiplantae; phylum Streptophyta; class Magnoliopsida; order Lamiales; family Lentibulariaceae; genus Utricularia; species Utricularia reniformis. Next base: position 15,339 of record RWGZ01001352.1, on the reverse strand, counting down.
GATGATGAATCGAAAAGTGATTGCTTTTGGGATATGATACAATCGACGAGTGATATTCATTTTTTATAAATGAAATCTTTTTATAAAATAAAAAAATTTGTACTTTTAAACTTCGAGTTTATATAACTTACAATAAATTCTAACAATTGTTTTTTTTTAATATTATTTTATTTAATAATTCGAGTCTAGTCGAAAATCTCAAAATTCGACTCTTACATTCTTGTCGAATCGAATCGAGTCAAGTCGTGCCGTATCGAGTCGATCTAACGAGTCAATGCCGCATAGATGTTTAATAATAAAATAAATTTAAATTCCTAATTTTTCATTACTTAATTGTACATTTACCAAAATTCTGATTTTTCTCAAATTTATTGAATATGAATCAAAATTTAGGTTCATTAGGTAAAAAATTATGTCCAAATCAAGTCAATCGAACGTGTTTTGATCAATTTTTAGTATTTAGACTAAGATCGAATTGGTTTATTGCTGACACGGCTCGGTTCCGAAATAAGATGAATTTTTGGAGTGCATTGAATCAGTATTAGCATCGATTCACGGTCGGACAGAGGCGATCCGAACAGGTTTAAAAAACTATGAGATGAACGGATAAAATTTTCGCTAAAACTCGCTTCATAGTTACAAAATTGTCTAGAAATGCATTGAATCTTTTCCTAATCCATTATCATATAAAAATAACACACTTTTCGCCATGTTTTCATACCATCCGGTATGACAAAAATCGAGCGGTACCGGCATTTCGATCGGTACCGGGTCAACCCGGAAAATAAAAATTATATATTTTTTAAAAAAAAAATTTTAAAATATACCGGTCCGAACCAAAACTGTACACCAACATTGAGTTTTCGACAATTATTACTAGGGATGACCATGGTTCGGGTTTAATACGAGTATATTTGAACTCATATCTAAACAACATTAGATTATTACTATTAAGATTCGTCATAGTTTTATTTTTATATTTTAATATCGAAAAACAACAATCGAAATTTATATAACGAACATTAAATATTAATAATTATAAAGTAACGTAAACTATATATCAATAATATTGAACAATTGATAAGTAATTTAATCATATTTAGTATTATTAAAATAATATATGCCTAGCTATTTAGTTCTCACTTCAGAATCACATAGATAAATTTTGACATCTTCATACAAATAGCATTATCAAACATATTCTTTTAAATAAATACTTAATTAAAAAAATTTTAAAAAAACAATAAATTATGAATAATGATACTATTAATTAATTTATATGTGATCTTAATTAGGTTTCGGGTATGAGTTTCATTATATATGGAACCGACTCATATAACATCGTATCTCAGTTAGTTTACCTCAAATATGAACTATACCAACTTAACTATACTCAGATCCATATAATCGGATCGGAGTACGGGTCTAGTGTTTTAGCTCATCCCTAATTATTGCATCGAAAAAATTTATTATGATTTTGGAATAATATTAATTTGAGAAAATTACAGCATTGATCCTAATTTTTAAAATAGTGTAAAAGCGATACTCCCAAAGTTTGTAAATTACATGAGAAACCCTCAAAGTTTCAAAATTGTTCAAGAATAACCCTCGAGTGAATAGTGCGCGGTTTTTGTCTTTTTTCATATAAGTGATTTTGATAATTTATGCGTGATTATTATAATTTTCAAAATTTGCAGATATAATCATTACATATTTTCAAGGTTAATGAGTCAAATACAAAATATGGAGACGTTTAAAATACTAACGAGTATTATGATCAAATATAAACGATTTTAAAAGTTCGGAGGCCAACGATGCAATTCTTAAATTTTAAGGGCTTTGTGTTTACAATATTTAAAAATTAGGAGCCAACGACGCGCATTATATTAACTTCGGGGACTTTGTATGCAATGTACAAATTTTGGAAACATTACATTTACATTATTATAAAGTTTGGAGGAGAATTACAAAGACATGACTAATTTACTATAAAAATAAAATAGAAACAATTAATATTTCGGTTCGAGCTACATGTAATGAAAAATTAAAATCCCTATATAGCTACAACGGGCAGTAATTAATAATCCTAAAGTAGGAGGTTGTGAAAATAAATATTAGGAATTAGAGGGTACAAGGGAAACTGGGAAGAATAAGAAGAAAACCCGCAGAAAAAAAGCATCATGCGATCGCTCTGATAAATCCGTAAGCCGATTCTGTATTGCTTTCGAAGTAGTTGTTTAGGGTTTACTCCGATTCGGAATGCTGTCGTTTCTCTATTTACCAAATTGAATTAAAATGGATCTCGAGTATGCTCAGTTTTATGATTTCGGTGCGAATTTATGTATTTTTTTAAGAAATTTCAGATTTGGAAAATGGTTTTTCAAGTAGTGTTGTTTAAAATTTAATTCATTGTTGAGTGCTTTAGTTCTTAGCTATAGTGTCTCTTTTTTCTTTGGGTTTTTAAAGCTTGATTTTTTAGTTTTTCCAGTTTTGTCACGCGTGTTCTAGTGGATTTCCTCGCAAATTCTGCTAACCTCGGCGTCAGCACAAATTAGTGAAAGGTAGAAGATGGAAGAGGTTCAGACTGCGCTAAATGCCCACATGGATTTGATGGCGGATCTTGTTGAAAAGGTTACAATGGAACTACGTTCTGGGCTCAAACCTGCTTATGAAAACTTCATGGGTTTTTATCATGCTGTTGACTGGAAGGTAATTTTAATCACATCAGCATTTACTTTTTGATCCTTTTAGATTACAATTTTCTCATCAGCATTTAAAATCATGGAGATTCAAAACTAGGCTTTTTTTCGAAGTATCGAGTTCTAAATTTAGATGTAATGCCGAATGTGCCTTGCAAAACACCCTCATTCCGAATTTTTACGACTATAATTAGACGGTGTTTATGAATCTCTAGACTTGATAGTTCATGTAACATTTAGGCTTTAAAACTTTTTGAATCGTAGATTAGTGATTAGATATTAACATTACTCTTACGATTTCCAAAGTTCGAATATTCAAAACTAGGCTTTTTTTTCGAAGTATCGAGTTCTAAATTTAGAAGTAACGTTGAATGAGCCTTGCAAAACACCCTCATCCCACATTTTTGCGACTATAATTGGACGTTGTTTATGAATCTCTAGACTTGTTAGTTCATGTAACATTTAGGCTTTAAAACTTTTTGAATCGTAGATTAGTGATTAGATATTAACATTACTCTTACGATTGCCAAACTTCGAATATTCAAAACTAGGCCTCTTTTGTGAAGCATCGAGTTCTAAATTTAGAAGTAATGAGCCTTGCAAAACACCCTCATCCCACATTTTTACGACTATAATTAGATGGTTTTTACGAATCACTAGCCTCGATAGTTCATTTTTACGACTATAATTCAGGCTTTAACATGTTTTTAGTGATAATATATTAACATTACTCTTACGATTACCAAAGTTCTAATATTGGAATAAATACTTAACCCTTTGTAATCATCTTTTTTTCTCAAAGTATCCATATTTTGTGACGTATTTCTCCATATAACTTCGTTTTTCGTTGTCTATTTCGTGAATGTTTTGATTCCATAAAAATTTTGATCTCCAAATGCAGGAGCCTTGGTTATTATGCCTGATTTCATTTCATGCATTGCTGCTGATTGTAGTTTTATTATCAAGAAAGAACATCAACTTCCAGATGTTCTTGTTCTTTATTTCACGTAAGCTTCCCATAAAACGGTTATTCTTCGGGTTACAAGATTATTATATGACTAGATGAAATCACATGTAAATTGTGCAGTTATTGGAGTTTATCTTGCTGAGAGGCTGAATCATTTACTAGCCACAAACTGGAAGAGTTTTGCAGGCCAAAATTACTTCGACCGGAGCGGAGTTTTTCTCTCGGTTGTTTGGTCAGGACCGCTCATAGTCATTGCTATTGTGATATTGGTTAGTCGAGATATTAAATAAACTCGTATCTATTGTGTGACTTTATATCATTTATTTCGTAGGTGAATACGTTGTTTTCGCTGTGTTATTTGATTGTGAGATGGAAAAAAGCCGAGTTGAAGCATCGAGCAAGAGCGGCTCGTGCGAAAGCGGAGTAAGTTGTATTTCTTGTTTCTTTGTACTCCTTTGTTTTTGCATCTCTATACTTAACCAAAAGAATCAATGAAACTTTGTAATTTGGTAGTTTTTTATGAAGAGAAACACATAGGTTAATGAATGTGAAGTGGTAAGTGTAAAAATGAATTATTTTTAGAATTTGAGATATCAATAACACACATTATATCACTTTTTTCATGTAATTTATAGCATATATTATTTTAATGATTTGAGCTACTGCATAAACACCACTCATTTATTTATTAGTCTTTTAAATGGGGTTTAATTCAATTTTCGTCCCTCAATTTATACGTGTTATCAAGTTTAGTCTTTCAATTTTGAAAAATGTATTTTTAGTCCCTCAATTTGTAAAAATTTATCAATTTTCGTACAAATGTCCAAAATACCTATCGGACAATTCTAATTTATTTGGGCAGCCAAAATCCTAACTTTCCTTCATAAATTTGAATCAAATTCTGAATTTTTGCAAACACAAATAAAAAATATGACCAAGTAGATTTTTAGTCAAAATATAGTTTTGTCTCGTATGAACTTATAAGGATAACAAATACAGATTCCCCACATGTACCTCACCCTCATCCACCCAACTTGCAGAATATATAAAGCTATTCTTTACACAATTTTTGAGTTAAAAATGACCGATCTTTGTTCCTAATCAAGAAGGTGAACAACTATTCCGATAAAGATACAAGTAGCACAATTTGGTGCCTCCGTGCTTCTACTTGATGAATGCTGCGTGAGTTGTGGAGAGAATTTGACTCAAATTTGTGAAGAAAAATTAGGGTTTTGATTGCCCAAATAAATTAGAATTGCCTTAGGGGTATTTTGGACATTTGTACGAAAATTGATAATTTTTTACAAATTGAGGGACTAAAAATGTATTTTTCAAAATTGAAGGACTAAACTTGATAACACATGTAAATTGAAGGACGAAAATTGAATTAAACCCCTTTTAAATGTGTAGTGTCTTAATTTTAAAATTATGTTAGATGATTGAATTTGTCACACATTGGTTATATGAATTGGATGAATTAGGTTTGTAAAGATGAAAGATGATATCAAAATTGATTTGTTCAAGTTTTTTAAATATATAATCTATTTATACTCAATCTATCTTAATTTTAGGCACACTATAATTTCAGCATATTATCATTTTTTTTGTTTATTTCAATTCGTAAATCCAAACATATTAGATTGTTGGATTTGATGAGAGAATACTAAATTTATCCCACCTTCATAGAGTATGATATATTAAGTTTATAAGGTGATGAATCTAAGTATAACAAGCAACCAATAGTAGGAGGACACGTATTCTATCTGGACCAATGGGCCAGCCAATGTTGGATGATTCAATTAGGCCCAACCTAACCAAAAAAAGCAGCACATGGGCCTGGAAATTTTAACAGCCCATATAAACCTTAATAAGGTGGGCCGATCTTGAATCAACAGACCCAAATATTCAGTGAATAAAACCTGAGGCCCGGCCCAACCCAAACAAATGATAAAAATAAGGAGTTTTTTAAGGTCTACTATACCTCGACACTTCAACTGCCTTATCCTATCCTTCACTCCCATTTCTCCTCTCGCGAATAACGGTGAATCAATGGCTTCAGCCATCTCCACATCTCTTCCTCCGCCATCCACCGTTAATTCTCCGCAATCCGCCGCCGCATTCTCCCGACGTACCATCGAATTTCCTCTAACGGTCACCGTAAACCTCAACTCCCGTCGCGCAATGTACATTCGTCCCCTCGCTGCCGTCGAGGCGCCAGAGAAGATTGTGGATCTCGGAGACCAGATCTCAACCCTAACACTCGCTGACGCTCAAAAACTCGTCGAGTACCTGCAGGATAAGCTTGGCGTCTCCGCAGCCGCCTTCGCTCCTGTAGCCGGTGTAGCCGCAGCGTCTTCGCAAGCCGAAGCGGCTCCGATCGTTGAAGAGAAGACGGAGTTCGATGTTGTGATCGAGGATGTTCCAAGCAATTCCAGAATATCGACAATCAAGGTGGTTAGAGCGTTGACGAACTTGGCTTTGAAAGAAGCGAAGGAACTGATTGAAGGTTTGCCGAAGAAATTCAAGGAGGCGGTTTCTAAAGAAGAAGCCGAAGAGGCGAAGAAGCAACTTGAAGAAGCCGGCGCCAAGATCGCCATTGTTTGAGTAAAAAGCGTTACTTGTTCTTAGTTTTAATTCCAATCAGGGGTTTTAAATTTCACATTGATCCCTCTATTTTCCGAGATTCATCATTTTGGTCCTCCCATTTTTTCGTATTTACACACTAAAATTTGGGATGCGTTCCCAAATTTTTGGATGAGATTTAAGATGCAAAGTTTATCTAATTTGGTAAATTTAATCATCAAATATTTTAAAATTTTGTTAAATTTAATGTTGGAAGTTTTTTTAAGGTTAAATTGATTCTATAATTTTGATTTTTTTCAAAATTAATTATCTTAATATATTTTGATAAATTTATTACTCTAAATTTAATTTCCATACAAAATTATTTTTAAATTATGGGAATTAGTTTTGTAATATGGGGATCATATTTGTCAAATTTTGGAAACAATAAGAATCATTTTTATCAAATCAATCAAATTATAGTCTATGCGGCACTGACATTTTAATTTTTCACATTTTCCCGTGTCGAGTCGAGTCGGACTCTCCGACTCGCTCTGAATCTTGTCACTTGACACAAAACGACGTCGTTTTGATTTCTTCATTAATTTGATTTTTTTATTCATCGAAAACATATCTTATGTGCTTTCACTACTTTGTAATGTTATCGATCTATTTGTGAATTATTCGCACAAGCGATAATGGATAAAAAAGTGGTTGTTTTTTTGGAGATGGTAGAATCGATGAACGATATTCATTTTTTATAAGTTAAATCTTTTTATATAATGAATTGATAAATATTTGTGGTTTTAAACTTTCTCTTTTTGCAATTTTCTACAAATTCTAACAATTACTTTTTAAATTTTGATTTTATTTAATATTATTTTATTTACTAATCCGAGTCGAGTCGAAAATCTGACTTTTATACTCTTGTCGAATCGTGTAGAATCGAGTCGAGTCGTACCAAGTCGGTCGGACAAGTCGATGCCGCATAAATTATAGTGACTACAAATGCTAAATTAAAGTTTATGAATCAAATTTGTCAAACTCAAAAAAAGTGTAACACAACAATATAATTATACATTCATAATAAAATATACAAATATCAAAACATCCTTATAAAAAGGCAAAAAATATTTTAATTCAAATAAATATTTAAAAATTTCATTATAATACCTAAAACAAAATATTTATTAAGGAAATACTTTTGAGTACTTAAAGTATCTCCTAAGAAAATACCTTTCAAATTGAGCTCTTTTTATTCATATTTGTTCATTTTTTTCGAACATTGTCAGTTAATGTTTTTTTTATTTTAACATTAATTCATGTAAGAATATTATTTAAATAACTTGTTCAAATGATATATTCAATATTTTTAAATTTCATGTTGAATTTCAATATACTAAAAATATTTTTTATATTAAAAATTGAAAATATTATAATACAATAAAATATATGGAAGAAGATAGATAGTTTTAAAAAGTTTAATGTTTATACAATAGAGATATTAAGTATAAATAAATAATATATTTATTTGTTCATTCAAATTTTAAATAAACATAAAAAATATTAGAATAAAGTTCAGATCATATACTCATCTAACATACTTCAAACACCAACAATTCGTATGTCATAAAAGCCTACATGGGAGTATAAAGTAATGGAACGTGGGGAAATAATCAATATGCTGATAAGCAATGGTGTATGTGCATCAACATCATCGTTAATAATCTAAGATGATGAGAAGAACCCGAAGGCTTCAACATACCGATCGTATACGACGTTATACAAAGGATGAACCGGCTCTAACAAATTGGAGTAAGGTCCCATTATGTCCCTCGTCCGTGGTGGAGAATCAATCGTTCTTGTTCCAGCGTACTGGCAAATTGATAATCCGCTTAGCACATAACATGTATGATAATGGTCTCTTCGTTTTCCCGGCTTGTCTCTGAAACCTGCCTCCTCCTACACACAGTGTCACAATCAAAGGAACGATAAGAAGTCATGTTTTCATACTGACCGGTATACTATTGCAGGTAGCACCACAATTCACACCATAATGAAATGGAATGTGGTGTGAATTGGTTTATAAGAAATAATATTGACCATACTAAATGAAATGTTCAAATTTTTTTATGGTGTGATATCCTCTCTTTTATACGTTATATCTTAGCACACTCCCGACGTAAATTTATCTGACTCTAGAAATTTAACATTGTATCAAAGTGGGTTCGGAAAAATCAAGAGTGACATTGCCCGGGGTAAGTTCGGTTTAATGAAATTGATCGTTTCGTAATCCACTGATTTGAATTGTCAAGTCCAACTTCTCACGTGGTTGGACTTGAGGGGTGTGTGTTGAAATAATGAAATTGTCCCACCCCGAAAATTGAATGTGGTGTTGATTGGTTTATAAGAGAAAATGTAGAGCATAGTAACTGACTTGTTCAAGTATTTTACAATGTAATCTACTTTCTCTTATACGTTATATCCGAGCACATTCCCGACTTAAATTGACTAAACTCTATAAATTTAACAGGTTTTCGAGTTCGACCCAAAAAACGATATTTTGACCACAGTACCGATTGTATCAGTCATACCCGTCTGAAAACATTATAAGTAAACTACGAATCTCGGAGTACCTGTGTGCAAAGAAGAATATATTGTTGCAATCCATAGGTGTTGAAAAGAGGCCCTATTTCTTGGTGCGCTTTGATAAAACTGAAGGAGTTATGGTCTACTCTTGTTGATAAAGGATCTTTCGATATTCGAGCAAAGACGAAGATGATAAGAAAAGTTAACTATAAAGAGTTATATCAAACAATGCCTGCAAATGAACTTTTGCTTACCTATATTATTTACAGATTCTGTCTCTGAATGTTCTTCTTGATCGGAGTTCGATGAATGATCATCATCGGTTACTTGACCGGAGTCGTATTTCGAAGTACCGAGCAAACCGAGTTGTTCCCTTACCGCACTTTGTAGTCGTTGGACAATCGCAATAGCTGCTCCCTATAGAAACATTATGCACATTTAGAATTCAAAACATCGAATTATAAACAAATGTATTTGAATGAATTCAAAACATTGAAAATATTCGTTTACCTGCCAAAAAGAGTAACAACCATCTACTAACTTATTTGTTCTACCTTGAAATCCACCTTCCACGCCTTGGTTGAAAACTATCCAATTCTAATATGCCATTGAAAATGAAATGTCACTCTCTTCGGATACGATCGTTAGTGACGTAATGTAATGGAGTTACGTAATAATGTCAAGAACATGGAAGCATAGAAAAGGAACAATAATACCAATTGCATCACTACTTATATTTTATATACTTCGGGTACGATGATAACAAATTTTTTTAGAGCTTTCAATTTACGGAATAAGAGAGAGCATTACTTACTATAAGTTGAGGCAAGTCCAGGCGTTTAACTTCATTCATCAGAACCATGGCAGCTAAACCACAATATGTGTACCTTGAGAAACACAATCTCAGAAGGTTCCATCTAATTGAATGAATCTTAAATAAAAATAATATCATTTTGTTGTGTTATTACCCGCCATGAGCTTCGGAACCTGGCTCACCCGAAATTCCACCTTCATAAGTTTGACAGCTACCAGAACAGTCAGTTAAAACATTTAAGAAACGCAATCATCGCAAGAATATCGAGTAGTTTTCCAAGGGTATAAAATCGATACACCATGTGCAGTATATTAGAAAGAAAAATTTGTGACAAACCTTATGATGTAATCACCAGTCCCCTGAATCAGTTTATGATCCAAAATATTCAAGATACTAGCCACCTGAGAGAAGCAAGGAACATACGAAATTCAGGCGTTTATTTAAATAGATCAAGCAAATTACATAAGGTGAACCAGGAGACTCGATACCAAGTGTAAATGATCATATTGCAAAGACTTGCACTTACAGATATAGCAGTGTAGCAAGCACGAACATCCATTTCTCCACCATCATGCATCCTAACGGAATTTACAGTTCAGATAGGTTGAGACAACAACAATAAAATTGTGGCAAAGAATTCATAAATCAGTAATGGCTGTATGTATACTCTTCAGTAGAATAAACCACAACGTCTGCAAAGAAAATAAAAATGTGTAATACCTGAATCCACCGCACACATCCTTCATTCGAAGCAGGAATGCATATAATTTTTCCCTGGAATCCAACTATGTTTCAGCTTCAAATATTTCATCATAGAACTACTAGGATATTTAAATTCTTTCTATCATGATTCAATCTCCTAATGGAGTTAGGACCCAAAAGAAATTTGGGCTTTTATTACTTGGATTGTATTTGCGATTTATTTACATATTTGAAAAAAATGAATAAGGAGTAAAAATATAAAGAGGCAAAGATTCGAACAAGTTGATTACCTGTTTATGGATTTCAGAGATCTTATGCCACCGATGGTAATGAGTGTATTGACTGCAGCATAGGTTGTTGCCAAATGAGGCATCTGAAAAAATAAAATAACAATGAGCACCTTACTTGTAAAAAACAGTACAGGTGATGGTAGAAACTAAAAATAAGGCATCCATAGAGTGGAGATTTTCGAACCTGACCTGGTCCACCACCATAGCCACCATTTGGGTCCTGAATAAAGTTAAAAAAATAGATTTCAGAGGAAAGCTTGGCAATGACAGCAGCAAAAGAATATTTTACAAATTTGTAAACTTCAGTTCAATACGTACAACACTTTAATTAATATAAATGCCTTTTTCATGTGAAAAAACAGGCATGGAGAGAGTATCAGGTAGACAAGATAAAAATAACCTGGCACCGTTTGAGAAAATCTATTATGTCATTTTCCATTCTGTCACTGATGCAATCCCCCAGCAAAGCAATTGAGTGCATGATCCAGTAGCAGACCCAAGGTCGACTGTGATTAACAGAAACAAAATGCCCAAACACAAAAATCATGAGAGCAATTTTCTTGTAATCTGGACTAGATTTCCCCAAACAAATCAGAAATTAAAGTCAACAAAGCATCAAATATGACAAATTCCACATATTTAGAGATTCATATGCCGCATTAGGACATATAGAGAAAGCAATAAAATTACTTGGCATCCATAACGCTGAAACTAGGGCCCAGTCTCATTAGCCCCTGCATGAGATACTCAACGTGACCATCCCGCCGAATCTCAAAGCTAAGAATGAAGCATGCAAAAGAAATCAAACACCAGAAAAAACACTTGAGAATAGCAATCCAAAGACTATAACAAAAAATCCTAATTGACGAAGGAAAGGGTTTCTTACTGGACTTCTTGAGCATGAGGAGGAAGACTAAATACAATATCGTAAATTCCGAATACTTGATTCCATACTGCAAACTGTTCTTCCTCTGAATTTGTAACGCCCATTTCTACAAAAAATTGCCGCCGGTCACCACAGAACAGTGTGACTTCCGGCTCGAGCAGAGAAAATAAATAAAATAAATTAGAAACAAAAATCAATATAATTAATAATATAATAGTAGTTAGCTTCAAAAGCCAAATAGGTGGCGAAATTGTGTTCGGGTCATGTGAGCCATATCGGTGGTATACCGATTATATCGGTAAATATCGACCGTGACTGATATATTTGTATTCCAATATATCATCGGTATACAAACGGTATATCATAAAAATCACTCGTACCGATCGGCACCGGTATAAGCGGTATCGACCGGTATGACTTCTTTGATTGTGGCTTTGCCAAAGAAACAAATCGTGCACGTGTTTGTGGNCCATTGCATTCATACTTGTATTTTATATACTTGGGGTACGATGATAACAAATTTTTTTAGAGCTTTCAATTTACGGAATAAGAGAGAGCATTACTTACTATAAGTTGAGGCAAGTCCAGGCGATAAACTTCATTCATCAGAACCATGGCAGCTAAACCACAATATGTGTACCTTGAGAAACACAGTCTCAGATGGTTTTTCATCTAATAGAACGAATCTTAAATAAAAATAATATCATTTTGTTGTGTTATTACCCGCCATGAGCTTCGGAACCTGGCTCACCCGAAATTCCACCTTCATAAGTTTGACAGCTACCAGAACAGTCAGTTAAAACATTTAAGAAACGCAATCATCGCAAGAATATCGAGTAGTTTTCCAAGGGTATAAAATCGATACACCATGTGCAGTATATTAGAAAGAAAAATTTGTGACAAACCTTATGATGTAATCACCAGTCCCCTGAATCAGTTTATGATCCAAAATATTCAAGATACTAGCCACCTGAGAGAAGCAAGGAACATACGAAATTCAGGCGTTTATTTAAATAGATCAAGCAAATTACATAAGGTGAACCAGGAGACTCGATACCAAGTGTAAATGATCATATTGCAAAGACTTGCACTTACAGATATAGCAGTGTAGCAAGCACGAACATCCATTTCTCCACCATCATGCATCCTAACGGAATTTACAGTTCAGATAGGTTGAGACAACAACAATAAAATTGTGGCAAAGAATTCATAAATCAGTAATGGCTGTATGTATACTCTTCAGTAGAATAAACCACAACGTCTGCAAAGAAAATAAAAATGTGTAATACCTGAATCCACCGCACACATCCTTCATTCGAAGCAGGAATGCATATAATTTTTCCCTGGAATTCAACTATGTTTCAGCTTCAAATATTTCATCATAGAACTACTAGGATATTTAAATTCTTTCTATCATGATTCAATCTCCTAATGGAGTTAGGACCCAAGAGAAATTTGGGCTTTTATTACTTGGATTGTATTTGCGATTTATTTACATATTTGAAAAAAATGAATAAGGAGTAAAAATATAAAGAGGCAAAGATTCGAACAAGTTGATTACCTGTTTATGGATTTCAGAGATCTTATGCCACCGATGGTAATGAGTGTATTGACTGCAGCATAGGTTGTTGCCAAATGAGGCATCTGAAAAAATAAAATAACAATGAGCACCTTACTTGTAAAAAACAGTACAGGTGATGGTAGAAACTAAAAATAAGGCATCCATAGAGTGGAGATTTTCGAACCTGACCTGGTCCACCACCATAGCCACCATTTGGGTCCTGAATAAAGTTAAAAAAATAGATTTCAGAGGAAAGCTTGGCAATGACAGCAGCAAAAGAATATTTTACAAATTTGTAAACTTCAGTTCAATACGTACAACACTTTAATTAATATAAATGCCTTTTTCATGTGAAAAAACAGGCATGGAGAGAGTATCAGGTAGACAAGATAAAAATAACCTGGCACCGTTTGAGAAAATCTATTATGTCATTTTCCATTCTGTCATTGATGCAATCCCCCAGCAAAGCAATTGAGTGCATGATCCAGTAGCAGACCCAAGGTCGACTGTGATTAACAGAAACAAAATGCCCAAACACAAAAATCATGAGAGCAATTTTCTTGTAATCTGGACTAGATTTCCCCAAACAAATCAGAAATTAAAGTCAACAAAGCATCAAATATGACAAATTCCACATATTTAGAGATTCATATGCCGCATTAGGACATATAGAGAAAGCAATAAAATTACTTGGCATCCATAACGCTGAAACTAGGGCCCAGTCTCATTAGCCCCTGCATGAGATACTCAACGTGACCATCCCGCCGAATCTCAAAGCTAAGAATGAAGCATGCAAAAGAAATCAAACACCAGAAAAAACACTTGAGAATAGCAATCCAAAGACTATAACAAAAAATCCTAATTGACGAAGGAAAGGGTTTCTTACTGGACTTCTTGAGCATGAGGAGGAAGACTAAATACAATATCGTAAATTCCGAATACTTGATTCCATACTGCAAACTGTTCTTCCTCTGAATTTGTAACGCCCATTTCTACAAAAAATTGCCGCCGGTCACCACAGAACAGTGTGACTTCCGGCTCGAGCAGAGAAAATAAATAAAATAAATTAGAAACAAAAATCAATATAATTAATAATATAATAGTAGTTAGCTTCAAAAGCCAAATAGGTGGCGAAATTGTGTTCGGGTCATGTGAGCCATATCGGTGGTATACCGATTATATCGGTAAATATCGACCGTGACTGATATATTTGTATTCCAATATATCATCGGTATACAAACGGTATATCATAAAAATCACTCGTACCGATCGGCACCGGTATAAGCGGTATCGACCGGTATGACTTCTTTGATTGTGGCTTTGCCAAAGAAACAAATCGTGCACGTGTTTGTGGTGTAATACTGGCAAGCACCAACTAGTCCGACCAACTCGGTACGAGTCGACTCGACAATGGTATAAAAGTCGGATTTTCGACTCGACTCGAATTATTAAATAAAAACAAATTAAAAATAATAATTGTTAGAATTTGTAGAAAGTTGCATAAACTTAAGTTTAAAACTACAAATATTTATCAATTTATTATATAAGAATATTTAACTTATAAAAAATAAATGTCGTTCGTTGATTTTACCATCTCCCAAAAAACAACCACTTTTCGGTCTATCATCGCTTGCACGAAGAGTTTACAAGTAAATCGACAACATAAGCAAATCTTGCAAGCACATAAAATATGTTTTCGATGAAGAAAAAAATCAAATTAATGAAGAAATCAAAACGACGTCGTATTGTGTAGCGAGTTGGAGAATCCGACTAGGTCCGACACAAGAGAATGTGAAAAATTGAAGAATCGGTGCCGCAGAGCTTATAAATAAAAAAAAAAATCAATCTTTAATTGTAATTTTATAAGGTAAAATGTAATGTAATTAATTTTATGTACGTGTTTTATGTAGATATACATAGGAATTGTTATAACCAATTATATTGATAAATTAAAGTATAATTCATTGTCACGAATCTTACACTGCTTTCCAAATTGATCACACAAAGAAAATGTGGATTGTAGATTTTTCTTCTAATTCATAATTTATATAAAATAAATTGGTATTTAGAAGTGTTACACAATGTTTTAAATTTCCAGTATACATAAAATTTCGGACGTACCGGCTTCGGTCAGTATTTTGGCTGGTACAGGTTTTTCGGGTCGGGTTTGCTGGTGGGTCAGATTTTAGATTAAAAAAATATTAATATTTTATAATTTATTTTAATATTCCGGTACGTATTCGATACATATCCGGTATACCCGAAACGT